>JAHLWY010000046.1:0-57107 GCA_020002185.1 Paraescarpia echinospica
TACTACTACTACCACTACCACTACCACTACCACTACTACTTATACTACTACTTATACTACTACTACTACCGCTACCACTACCACTACCACTACCACTACCACTACTACTACTACTATATATACATTTACATATCAAAGTTATGGCGTCCATACACCTTATGTTTAATGCTTCGGTTAGTCCATCATTACTACTACTACTTCTACTACTACTACTACTACTACTACCAATACCGCTACCACTACCACTACTACTATTACTACTACTACTACCACTACTACTACTACTACTGCTACTACTATTACTACTACTACTACTACTACTACTACTACTACTACTACTACTATCCCTATCACTACCACTGCGACCGCCACCACCACCGCCGCCGCCTCCGCCGCCGCCGCCGCTGCTGCTACTACTTGACATATGAAGCAGTTCAGACAACTGAAGATTTACAACGATATTGACCAAACCTAGTGCTTAGGTCCATCATTACTACTACTACTACTTATACTACTACTACTACCACTACCACTACCACTGCTACTACTACTACTACTACTATCACTACTACCACTACCACTACCACTATCACTACCACTGCCACTACCACTACCACTACCACGACTACTACTACTACTACTTCCACTACTTCTACTGCGACTACTACTACCACTACTACTACTACTACTACTCCTACTACTACTACTACTACTACTACTATCAATACCACTACCACTGCCACCGCCACCACCGCCGCCGCCGCCGCCACCGCCGTAGCCGCCGCCGCTGCTGCTGCTACTACTACTACTACTACTACTACTACTACTACTACTACTACTACTGCTGCTACTTCTACTACTACTGTTACTAATGTAATAAATATAATACTCATACTAATGGTAATAATAATAATCATAAAAATAATAGAAAATATTGACTGTGCACTGTGCCTTGTAATTTGCTTCACCCGTCCTTTGCCTTTATGCTGCTCATCAAGAGCATTACCTCCTCATTACCAGCCATTTTCGCTCCTTCTCGATAAACCTCGCATTGTCTCTAATGAAAGCCTTGCTTGCAGGAATTAATCACGGCTCAATCATAGCGGGCGTAATTGGAGCCCGTAAGCCGCACTACGACATCTGGGGCAACACCGTGAACGTGGCGAGTCGTATGGAGAGTACGGGACAACTCAACAAGATACAGGTGATCGTCATCCAACAGTTGGAATTGACATATCCGCCACGTGACCTGCTACTTAGCAGTGTATCCGCTAAGCCATCAAAAATGCATGCCGAACACGTGGAATATTCGTGCATCCCGTCAAAAATGTTATTGATATACTCCGTGTAAGTAATAGATCCAGTACGTCGCGATTTGCCTACGTCACAATCAACATTAAACGCGAGAACTCCATTAAGCTTTGCCTTTTCCAACAATGTTCATGACAGTAATATATGTGAATACATTATACTATATTACTAGAAACTATTATTACATATATCCTCGCACGCTTTTGTCACTTTAAGCAGAACAACATTTCTAAAAATATAGGATGAATGTTTGAACGCTCCAAGTGTTCGACATCCTCTTTTGATGGCTTGGCGGCCCTTTTTCTAGGCAACAGGTTGCTCTATGGCTAGGTCAATAGGAAGCCACGCACACAAACCGTTGAAACAACGCGTCACAACACGTAACTCTGCGCGATTTTGTCAAAACGCGGTAGTAGAACTCGCTTGTCTGTCCCATGTTCAACATTTCGAAGGTATATAATTCTAGCGACATCGTAAACCAAAAAAACATTGGCCATTACAAATTTCCTTTTTTAAAGATGTCTTGTTAAGAAGTTCCAAAAATATCGCTTTGGCTTTTATCTTTATTTTGTGATAATCTCGCGGTCTTCCGTTTTGTTGCCAAAATCTACTACCAGACTGATAACCGTATACTTTTAACCGCTTTTAAGTCTTTATAAACCGGGTGAATTTCAAGGTGTTTAAAAATAAATAAGTATTCATTTTAAATCCAAATACACTGCCTAGCCCACATTTCACGTCAAAAAAGCACTATTATAAGTAAATATGTATATTAAATGTAACATTATCCCTCCATGGAGCGACATTTTGTGTTTTCTGCACGTCACCCCTGCCCCAGCGATTGAAGCGCCAGAACCGCATTTACCGTCATCACACCATGAAAGACGTTAAATCTACCGCTTTTTGTTCACTATATATAGATGTTTATAGAAGACACTGGGATCGTTTTACTAAGATATTGAACTGTTATGGAAAATCCATCATGAAACAAACTCAGTTAAGAAAGTGTTGGAATGTTTTCAAAATGTGTTTCATTAACGTGCTCAATAACCATTATAAAGTAAGGAGCAATACTTAATTTTCTTTATTAAAATCGATAATCTACACAGTTAACACAATTTAACAACACAGATTGAAGAATTGTTGAAAAGTGTTTGAGAATACGTCCTGCCGCTGACAACGTTTCAACACCATATGAATGTTTACTCCCTATGCGAAACCCTAAAACACAATCTTATAAAATGCTCCGCCGTATTACCGAGGACACTATTTCCTTGACACACCGGCGCCGTATCATTGAGGACACTATTTCCGTGACACACCGCCTCACTCTGGCAACACGTTTGACCCTGATGCTAGTTTCAGTGTACAAGATCGCAGAGAGCGCCAACTACTTCAACCGAAATTGTGTTGTCGAGTATAATAATATGAAGGTCAACGATGGGCATTTTAAGTTAGATGCAGCTTAATCTTTGCTCAAAATTGATTACTAAATACCACAGCAACCTCGACTTTCGAGAAACCGCAAATCCGCGACGGACTCGAGACTTGTCACGACGTCAGTATCAGTGACCCAATCCAATGTCGTGTAAACAAGTCTACTGTCATAATTAGCAAACGTTTAATCGCTAACATTTCGAAGACTGATTTGGTTGTGAACATTTGGATATCTGCATAAAACTGGAATCAACATCAAATGCTCTTATTAAAATATAGATGTTTATAATGATTAAAGAATGGTATAACGTCGTCCTTAGAAACTGGCATTTCTGTGAGCCTTTCTGAGTTTCTCTGAGCGTTTCGTTGACGGATTGTTAGTGAAACGCAATGACCAATGTTCTGTCTTGATCACATGTAAGATATTATCTCAGAATGTCGATGTCCATTATCATACGAAATTACTTTCATCTGACCTCAGATCCCCGGATGAAAATTTGTAAACAATGGTATCAAAGCAGCCTTTACAGAGAAATGCAATAATGATTTTTTTTATTTTGCGATGTTCAAACGACAATATCTGAACAAGTATAGCAAATTCCTGTGTACATCCGGCGACATATTTGTAGATACGATTATTATCACTTCCGTGATGTCAAAACAGGTTAAACTCCGCGATTGCAGTTTCATGCACTGTCTGAAACATTGACCCTCACAGCTGGATAGGGGGCGCTCAGCGGTGCTTCCTACGGTGACGTCACCACGGTCGCTAGATGCCGCAACGATTTGTGCAAAAAATGTACAAAAAAGTGCGTCTAAAAGGGGCATTGGAAAGGGTTACGGAGAGGTTTAAACAATTATTTGAACACCAACACATTATTTTTAGAGTATAGTTAATTTAGAATCGAATCAAAAGGTTCATTTAACTAAGTCTTCAAGATATTGCATCTCTTCCAGGTGGTCGGTTCCACCATGGACATCCTTGTCGACTTCGGCTACACGTTCGAGCAAAGGGGGTTGGTGAAGGTGAAGGGCAAGGGAGACATCATGACGTATTTCCTGACAGGTCGCGAAGGAGCGACGGCCCTCCCCAACCAAGTGACGCCATTCTGATTGGATGGTCCACAGTTTGGCGAACATCTTGAATGAAAGATTAGTTGGTTTTGACATTCATCACTTATACTATAATGGCTACGAAGATGTTTTTGCCATTATGCCCATAAGTCTAAGTAAACAGTTTGTGTCTAATTCAAGTGCAATTTTTTAATATTATTTTTTACAAAGTTGTGTAATTACCTCAAGGAAACTAGAACCGTCATGTAGTCAAGCAAAGAACAAGACTGCAGACAGAATTACTTCTCAGTTAGAGCCGTGGATCAGTGGAACAGGCTCCCACAACATGTGGTAGATGCCAAGACCGTCACACAGTTTAAGGCCAGACTCGACAAGCACTGGAATAGCCTAAGATATGGGCACCAACAAAGGCCAATGGCTTAAATCAGCCCATTAACCTGTAAGTGTAAGTGTAAGTGTAGCGTGACGCTAGCGGGGGCCTGTGCGTAGTTTCTACAATCATTCACAGCGTAATACGTGTTTGTGCTATTGTTCCAACGTTTGTAATCGTCGTCAAACGTTCTCGAAACGGCGCTACGTCACAAAATGACGAGACCGGATTAAAAAGCAGCTGCGATGTCGTTGCGCATTATAAAGCTTCATATAACGACGAATAGCTTTGTTGTGTGTGAAAAGTCGTGTATCTCAGTGTAGGTATTTTATTTCGTTAAGCGTTGTTTTTTTTATAATTACAACCCGCAACTATCGTGTCATAGCAACATTAGAGGTACACAGTTTTATAGTTTGTATTGGAAAATAGTGTTATATTGTATAAGCTATAATCCTATGTCGACCGTCGAACGTGTTGTTTACAAAGTTATTAAAACTATATACTTTGACCGTAGTCTGGATAATTTCAATATTTCGGATCGAATATCACATTTATATGCTGAGAGTTCTTTTATATTTCTTAAAGATATGCCAGTCATATGACCAGTGGATGTACGACCCTAGTTCATATTATTCACAGGACAGTGAAAAGTAGTGGAAATTGAAAAAGCTGTTCGTTTCATTAAAACATATTTTGAAGGTCACACCCCTATAAATATATACCGTACTAAAAGATAATATGATTTTATGACAAACAAGAAGAATGGACTTGGTATGTTTAATGTACCGCGAAGCAATGTGGGTAAAACGTTTGTGTTGTTTGGGTGATTGTTTCAAGCCGTGACGTACGCACAAGAGTTCTGGTTGTCTGCTCAACTCGATGACAGTCATTAGGTTTGCATGCATATTAGCAACAGTTATTTTATATAACAGTTTAGTATTTGTGTTACATGTTGTTACATAAAATTACGAAACTATAATGGCACCATCAATAGGCGTACTAAAGACCAAATATATTTTTGCACATTAATTAATATGTATTTAATTTAATTGAATAGTTTACGAAAATGTGTGTTAATTACGTTTTGTCGATATTTACCCAGTAAAGTTGAAAAACGCCTACCACTACGCACTACGAGACGCGCACACATACAAATATACTCATGCACACACACCCGCGCGCGCATTACCACACACACTCATACGCACCCGCATACACTTACGCACACACACATGCACGCACACATTCATCAAAGCATACATAATAACAAGTACTGCCCATAACACGCATATACACGCACGCACACGCACACATGCGCGCATAAGCACATTAAAGGCGATATTACAGAACATGAGTAACAGTAATTGTATATGTCAAAATTTATGCCTCAATGTTCCGTCCTGAATTTTTGCTCGCTTCTTTTCAAAACATTCCTTATAGATTATAGCATAACATGAGGCTGTTCAGAATTTCGCAATTACCCAGTCTAACGGTATCTTGGTTTAGGAAATTATGCATTGATTTAGTTAACTGATTGTGGCTATTATTTTGATTATTCATACATTATACACTATCTAAACGTTGGATTCGCGACGGGTAGATCGATTTTGGTGAGTATTCCAATATCCGATGTATCCTGTTTTGTAAAATTGTGTGTTTATTTGTTACACATTGAATAAAATATACAATGAAAATTCTTGAATGATCAACACGTACTTGTGTTAAATAATTGTTTTAATGGTTTGCTGCCTTAACATAAAGAACCATTTCTGCATCAGTCATATTACGCTGACCAGTCATGAATGAGCTTGACGTATGACGTCGTTCCAGCCATATATTGACCTTGAATAATCACCAATTAACTAATACTCTAAAGGAGTGAATACAACTTCCAAACGCAATGACCATTTATTGCGATATAAATATTTGATAACACTGGTCACTGAGCAAAATTGTAACCCATATCTATAATCACCAGGGGGTAATGTGAACCAGAAGCCTGCAGCTTATCTGGGGTCAAATACGTTCTCATTAACGAATAGGCCGCATAACATGTGCATGGCATAGCTTTTAAACAGTCCTACAAGTAAATGGTCAGTATATAGCGTTATATCCAGTCGCAGCGCTTTGCCCTTCACCCCTGGCAAACATGTCCATTCGAACACCATTGCGACTTGTATGGGAAGTGTTCAGCCATGCTGCCAATTATGAGCGAAGACTATTCATACACAAGTAACCACCACTGTCTATAGCTAGGTACTCATTTAGACGGCTGAGTGAACTGAAGCAACGTTGGAGGTGAACCAAACTGACCGAGCTTCGAAACGGAATAAGAATATTCGAAGACAGATTCTCTCGATATGCTAGGGTCATTCGATGTTCTCCCGATATACTAGGGTTCAAAATATAACATATTAAAAAGATAGTTGCAACTGCAGAAAACCAATTCGTGCCTTTTTTGTTTACAAAGAATCCTTTCTTTCTTTTTAAATGTTGTGGTAAGCCCAATACTGGACAATATCACAGAGTGAGAGGTGTTTGCTGGCTGGCAAATAAGATAAAAGATAAAAAGGGATAAAAGTACTTAAAAGCGGGGTGTATTTAGAGGGAGGGGGGTGGCCGGAGCCATCATTCATGGATGGTTCTGAAGGCAGCTGTGGGAATCCTTTGTGCGTATGTTAACGTTGATGTTGGCGACTGCGTATGTGCGCGACTGTATGTTTGTAAGTGTTTTCCACAAATCTTCTCATATGTACGCCAGCGCCGGATTTAGGAATCTGGGGCCACTCGACAGTGTTTGGTCAGGTGTCGTATAATACCAGTTCTCATTCCTTCCTACCTTCTACAATAGGGACTTCCCAGCAAAGTATGGTATCTACACACTTAGAACACAAATGTGCATCATATTAAAGCACTCAAGTTACCAAACAAAATGTTTCGACCCCAAAAAAATTACTCAAAAAACCTTTGAGCTTTGTTCAAAGTCATCAAAGGTCAACAGAGAAAATGGCAACCTCAGTTTTCTTATAGCTAAGACATTTGAAAATGCAATTGCCACAAATTACCATCCCATGCCTACGGGAGCCCAACCCTAAACATTGGCAGCAAGAACACTAAACAACTAAGCAGCAAGCACATCCGGCGTCACAAGCGCACAAACCTGCTCAAAGAGGTCCGCTTCGCTAAATGGATCCAGAAAGCGGCGTTGGTGGCCATGTGACTCGTGTACCGCGAATATCATTGCTCGATTTGCGGCAAGCAGTTTCCGAACGGATAGAACACCAGTTTCCACAACAAGACACACCACGAAGCCGAAGTCTTACCCCACCCGACGACCTCCCCGCCGGAGAGTGGCTCCACCTGCACGTGTCAGACATGCGGCAAAACGTTCTCGAGCCGCGCAACCTGCGCTGTCACGAGGCGCGCGCACAGCGCAAACTCGCGCGAGTCGGCGCCGAAGGTGATGCGGAAGTCGTCGTATGACCGGAGGTCGACCCCAGTATGCTAGGTACACGACACCGATTCAACAATCCAATATTGTCCTCCGATCAGGCTGTCCCTGCTGAACGACAACGATATTTTTTGAAAAAGAGGCAACGGTCAAATTATGTTTAAAATAAAGTGTGTAATTTGCAAATATTAAAACACACCTGGGGATGCAGATCAATATTACAGTAGTCGGAACCTTATTAATCCGTACTCTGATAATCCAGAAACATCGGCGTCTGGGCAACACTTCACGGGAACGGAATTTCCAAACAATATGTCTCGTTACGTACTAAAGCTCTGCGCGGGCTGGATTTTTTTATTTGTTGCGGTGCGGTGCGGTGCGGGTTAAGTTTCAATTAGTGCGGGGCGAGCCAGGTCACTGCAGGGCGGGGCGGTCTGCGGGCTAGTCATTTCTACATGCGGGCTGACTTTTGTAACTAATTATTAATAAATATGATATATTTAAATGATTCTTTGTTATCTGTTGTGGGCTGTGGGGCGGCGGGTGCGGGCTGACTTTTGACTAATTACTGCGTGGCGGGGCGGGTTGCATGCGGCTGCGGGCCTGGATGTGGCAAAATATGCTGGACGGGCTGCGGGCTCAGTTGTAATATGCTGGGCGGATTGCGAGTCAAATTACATAGTTGCAGGGAGGGATGCGGGCTCAGATTTCTAGCCCGCGCAGGGCTTTATAATACGTACATGCTTCGTGTATGTGTCACAACTCGTTAATCCAGACACACAAGAACGACCGGTCGTTGTACTCTAAGAAGCGTGGTCTTTGTGTGCTATGATACAGCCAACTGCCACCACCACACATATCTCATACTGTGATTATCTTCGACCAACTAAAATGATCAAAGTACAACAGTGCTTGTTCAACAGCTTGAGAAAGCTACATTTGTATTACTCGGCAAATGGAAAAAAAGGATGTTGGTTAAAAAGCGGGTATCCATGTTTGGGTTACATAGTTCGCATGTATTGCAAAGTACAATATTATGATTCTTAGGTTTGTATGTAAGCATAACTAATAAAATACCATCCAGGTTTCAGAAACAATACGTGGACTATTGCAGTTATCAGTCTATTTAAATTGTAATTGTTCGCCTTCTTTTCCTGAAATGTCCGGGGTGAAGATGGCCTAGATATCTATTGTTTGCTTATGTTTCTACCAACTGTCTCCACCCACTCTTTTTTCGCTCTCGTTCTCCAACCCTCTCCCAATTCGTTTAGGTATCTATACAGCCCTGCCACCTCAGTCTTGGGCACCCGTGTCTCCTTTTACTTTACACTTTCAGGGCCTCTGCTTTCTTCGTTAACCGTTCTTCTCTCTTCTCTCTCATCGTGCCTGGTAATCACCAGTATACATGCACATTGGAAACTATTCCATAGCATTGAACAACTAAGCCAACCTACCAGCTTTGTATCTGTAACCATAACTGCACCGAAAAAGGAAACACAACAACATTTATAGTATTTTTTATTGCCATGCGTCGTTTTCAGCGCGTCGTAACAAACATGCAATTAACATTTTGTCCATCGCATCTTGCTCAGCTGATACGATGCATTTGTTGTTATAAAAGCTTGAAAGATGTAAATAAAAACAAAGCCTCGGTCCTATTAGACATAGGTACATATTAATGTGTTATTACGTGTAGACTGTTACCATATTACACCTCCACCTGAGTCTGTTATATACAAAATAAGCTATTATTTTTAAATATTACGAATTACAATACTACGTTTAGTGACTCTTTAATATATAACACGTGCATTACTACACCGTTATTATTGTTTTACATTTCCGTATAATTCAACCGTGTTAGAACTAAACATCAATGCTGTTGAAGAGTCAGAACCATGTTTATTTTATGTACACAATTGGGCTGTTTTATTAAAGTCAGTAAGACTCTTCAAGATATTCTGGCAACAGGTTATGCTGGCTTGAATGCATTCATCACATGTTGTTACGTATGATAATGCCTAATTGGACATGTATGCTTACGCAAGAAATTTGCTAAGGGGCCTTCTAAAGTGACTAACTTAAAATACACACAACTGGACTTGCAGGGTTTTTGACTCTTCAACACCATATCGTTTCCATTACAGTCATATATTATTACAAAACACATCAGTTCATTTTAGCATTTGACATTCATGCACATTCAACTGTCATCCGCATAAACTGGAGTACAAAATATCCAAACACTACCGTCTATAAATATTGTGCAAAAACAAAGTTCGTAATGTAAGCAAAGCAATTGTGTACCCCAAACAAGCACAGCCCTTACTGGAAGTACAAGGTAGATGAATTCAACATAATGTTGTTATATTCCCAATTCATTACCAACTAAGGTGAAAGACGACCATTCAACAACACAATGATATTTCTGTGCCACATATTGCCTACTTAGCCAGTGAATAGTCGTGCATCATGTTTGTCTAGTCGTTGTCAATATCTTTTGATTTGCATGTGTACACAAGCCATGACAACACGACGTTAATTTAAAGTGACAAAAACACCACATACTCAATACAGAAATCATAATCGGACTGCCAATTCTTTTTTCTTGGCACGGTACAACAATGTACCAACATACTTGTTATATTGAACCAATGGAAGAACTGCATAAATGCATTTTAAATGTAGTCTTATTCTAAACCAGCTTGACTAATTAAAACATGAATATTACTATTTTTTAAAGACAGCGTAATGCATAATTATTTGTTCCTAGTTACAACATATTTGCGTGAGTGGTGCTGTTAATACGTTTAGCTTATGCACATACCATGTCTAATAGGAATGTTAGTAGCAGTGCATACTTATGTGACCAGTCACAGCAGAGTGGGTATTAGTTTGCAAAATTATGAAATGGACTTTCGTATCTTGTTGGATTCCGCATAACATGAGCTTTAAAATGATACCTCATTTGTTGAAATATCTTCAGTAGTTTCTGAGGTATTGCAAAAATGTTAAGTAAACTTCCTTGAAATAATAAAGTTTTGAGAAACAAGATTTTGACTCATAGTGTGTATTGTTTTTTTTATAGATGTGTTAGTAAATGCATGCATTTTATTGGTGAAAATATATTGGACACTGAAAGATGTGGTTGTAAGATATGCATTTCTGCCAAAATCACAGAATTTAAAGGGACATGACGTAGACAGCTATTTTTGGCTCGTGTGTCCAAAAGGCCTGTGCAACTTAATACCCGATTCGTTGTGGGGGGTCACATATTAAGTTCAAGGTCATTGTCGTTATTCGTTTCCATGTTTCGTTCGCCGTTTTTATCCATGTCGCTTTCTTGAGCTCATTTGGTCGTCCTTGCCTGAAAAAAGCACATAATTCGTTAAGCGTAACGCTCATGTAGGAATGTAAATCAAATCAAAATCAAATCAAATCATGACATTTATATTGCGCCGTTCCAACAATCGTTGCTCACGGCGCCCTACAGAATGTTCGGGACAACAGGTAAGTCTTAAGGTTTGATTTAAAATCAGTGTTTGTCATTGTTGTTGCAGTCAGCTTTTGCGGCAGCAAGTTCCATAGTTTTGGGGCTGCCACGCAAAATGATCTATCACCCCAGCGACGCGTTGCACGTGGTACACATAGATGATTGTGTTCACTGGAGCGCAACCATCGAGTTGGCTGACGTCGGGTCACACATTTGGTGATATACTGTGGTGCACAGCCAGTCAGTGCTCGGTGCGTGCGTAGAAGTATCTTATACTCTACTCTAACTGCAATTGGCAGCCAGTGCAGCTTGATCAATAGAGGTGTGACATAACAGAACTTCCTGGCGCCGTCGACAAGGCAAGCCGCCCAGTTCTGTACTCTCTGCAACAACACACCCTTCACTACTACTTAACCTTAACATAGTTCACATTTTAATTCCTATATTGTCGAGTATATGTTCAGCCTCGCATGCTCACACGGCAAAGATGCTTGATCATGTATTACAACTGAGTTGTCCGTTAGGCGGACACAGACATCTTGTCTATTGATTGAACTAAATTGCAAACCGTTCTGGTTACGTTAGGCGTGTATATGTATTGAGTGAGGATAAAATGGATCCTGGAACGCACAAGAGGATGATAAAAGAGAAGAGGAAGTCCAACAATAAGATAAAGAGACAGCCTGACAGATATATACAAAGGATAGAAATGAAATGAAAATTAGGAACATCTTTATGGAATCAGCTGACAAACACTTCACTAAAAAGAGGAGGCAAAACAACCATAGATATGCAAAGACACACTGCAGATGATTGACGAAAGGAAAGAGTTAAAGAAGAACAAAGAAATGAGTGAGAATTATAATTAGAAATACAGAGAAGTGCAAGATGATTAAACGAATGTGTAAGGAAAACAAGAAGAAATCTGTAGAGAAGAAACAGTTGTTCAAACCTAGACTTGGCGTTATTGAAGATGAAACGGGAATGACTCTGACAGAAAGCGATGACATACTTGAAAGATGGAAGAAATATTGTGAAAGCATGTTTAAGAAAGAAGAAACAGAAGAGTTAGACATGGATGAAGGTAGAGAGAGGACAGAACCATAAGATGAACTTGAGCCTTTGCGTTCAGAGGTGGAGTGGGCAATAAAAAGTCTAAAAGACGGGAAATCACCTGGCACTGATAACATCACTGCAGAGCTAATAAGAGCAAGTGGCGAAGCAGGCATGGATATCTATCACACATTATGCAAGAAAATATGGAAAAGTGGAACATGGCCCATGGACTGGAAACGAGCCATACTTAAACCAATACCGAAAAAAGGTGACATACAAGAATGCTCAAACCACAGGATTATATCCCTCATCAGCCATGCGAGCAAAATTGTGCTAAAAATCATAATGAAGAGAATCACAACAAAATTAGAATGTGAAGCCAACAGAACACAAGCTGGTTTCCGGACTGGAAGAGGAACAAGAAATCACATTTTCAACCTGAAGATGTTAATTAAGAAATGCAGAGAATTCAACTATGACCTTAGGATCTGTTTCATAGATTATTCAAAAGCTTTTGATAATGTTAGTCATCAACAACTTTGGAATCTTGATAGATTTGACCAGAAAATTACATCACTTATCCAAAATGTATATGTTGGACACCAGCCTGCAGTGAGATTAGATTGTGGTAACTCAAATTGGTTCCCAGTCTCAAAAGAAGGATTGGATCAACCGATAACTACTGTTAAAGAGCGGGATGAAAGGATTGAAACTAAACGTAAAGAAGACTAAGATTATGGTTGTGAAGGGATGTCGAGAACCATCAGAAGTCAGAGTACGTGGCGAGGAAATAGAACGAGTAGAAAGTTTTGAATATCTGGGGTCACTGATAGAAGCGGGTGGAGATGGGACGAAAGAGATCAAGCGGAGATTGGCAATGGCGAGTAAAAAGTTAACGGAGATGAAGAAGCTGTGGAAAGCAACGAACAAAGATATGAAACTACGAATTATCCGAGTCTGCATATTTCCAACGGCTACGTATGGGTGCGAAACCTGGACTATTAATAAGAACACTACTAAACGTATAAATGCACTTGAAAACAAGTGTTATAGAAAGATATTACGAGTTTCGTGGACTGAACGTAGAACTAACGAATCCATCGCAGATGAGCTTGGTGTTATACCCGGGACTTTATTTAACTTTGTAAAGAAAGAGAAACTAAGTTATTTCGGCCATGTGAAATGGCATCAGTCTCTAGAGAGACTAATAATGGAAGGAAAAGTGGAAGGCAGCAGAAACAGACGAAGACCTAGGAGACAATGGGGGAAGGACATAGAGAAATGGTTGGGAGCAGACGTCTGGCGAGTGGGGAGACTGGCAAACGAAAGAGCTGTCTATAGACAATCCATCAAGGCTGCAACGTCTGGAAATGGATAAGCAAACCAAAGAAGAAGAAGTGAACATCTAGGTGTGGAAGAACATTCCGGATAGACCTGGATAGATGGAGTAAAACGATCGAGGGGATCAAGAGAAGACCACCCATGATGGCTGTATTTAAACAAACTACTGACCCGTCCGTCTCTCCCGTTGTATCCACGCGACGTAGGATCATCACGATGCAGTATCCCGTCAGCCTGGCCCGTATGGCGATGCGCAAAGTTCCGCATGGCGCTGCAATCCTGCAACATATACAGTTCCTGGATTAGGGACGGTTGAGTATTCATCGATGTCAACACACTGTACTTTCACACTGTCAAGCACGCAAGGATAATGCGTACATTCAATTGCAGTGAGTAGTTATATTCTGCCAGCATAGTCATCTGAAAATTGTTCGATACTAACAACATAAAGTATTGGCGTCATCCGCACAATGTACACGTAGGAAATATTGGGACAGACGTAAAAGAGATACCATATAAGCACACCATTAGCAAGATGGGTGTACACATAACAAGATACGGCATTGGTTCAGATAAAATATATTATACAGAAATGAGACAAAAACAACACAAAGAAAACAGAAGAACGGGAGGAGAAGTGTAGATGTATGGTGGCACTTCATTTTATGGAATATCTGAGATGACAGGACGGGATATGAAGAACTACTAAGTAAACAAAGCGATGAAACTTCAAAGCATCTTCAAGAGGTTACGTATAAACCGAAGAACACAACTGGAAAACCAAAAGGTGTGAGAAGGCGTACACTCCGTAGCAGGTAAGGACTGTACTGCCATCTAGAACCTACTTTGGTATCCCATACAATAGGACGCAACGAAAGTGAAGGCATCGACAGGAAGAGCCTACAAGTCACACAACAGGAAAGCATTTGAGATTTAAACACACAAATCAACATTCACATAACCTCCTTACAAATATGATGGCGTGCACATCTGGCACAGCCGATTTGCATATTGGACTTTGTGCAAGACAACAGCACACGGAGGCCTCCGATTAGACGGAGGCTAATTTATGCAAGGACATGTTAATTACTCCCGTGGGGAGAACCAAATCAACCAATCAGCGCGCACTGGAGCGCGTCTCTCCGGAGAATCCCAAGCTGATCCCGCACTCCATTTGCGAAAGCATAAACGGGCAGACGTTTGGAATGTTTGATGTATAGTCATGATTTGTGCATCGTTATTGGAAGGGGTTGCAGGTCTCAATGCTTTCCCCACATTTATAGTTGATTGTGAGCTTAGGGTTTGCACCGGATGTGTTCACGGGGTTTTACTGCAATAGACTTTGCATGCCTTTTACCACTTTCGATTTAGGAATGGTATGGAATTGTATATATCGGGGCGAAATACCCCCACATTTTGGATTATTATAATTTTAGATTTAGTGTTTTGGCAGCAGATAGCGTGGTATTCAGAAAGGGACTTTTTAGTTAATCATGTTGGCTTAGTTAATCATGTTGGCTTTAAAATTAACTATACACATAACAAGCTCTGCTGTGATTACATGTCATTCCTTTCAATTGTTCTAGGAATACCGCTGATGCTTTATATGTTGAAATTATGGGCTCTAACAGCCTGATGCTCAGGAGACTAGTATGGGCTCAGTCACAGGCCTGGCATTGGGTTGTAGAGTCCACATTTCTTTTATTTAAATATTACAGTGTGCCAAAAAGGCTTATACACTGGTTCCCCATAATAAACAAACGTCATCCATTTGCCCTTTTTCATATCAGAACTTCGCTTCAGTCTCAACTGTTTTCTAGAACATACTGTACGGTGTCCGAGCACCGGCTATTGGAAAGGCGTCATATCAATTCATAATTTTATTTTTGACTGCCAGACTAAAAATAATGACATGTGGAGACATGATGTTACAACTTACGATGTTTTCCACACGTTTCATTGCTCTGCTGACGGCTCGCATTCTCCGTTGTTCATACGGGTCGGCGAGGACGGGTTTTCGCATTGTCTGACTTCGTTGCTGCCAGAACATTGGTGGCTTCGGGTAGGTCGGACTGAAGGCAACATATCATGTACGATTGAGAATACTGCAGTACTAGTAATTGTTGTTGAATCAGTCGTGATGACAGAAACCATATAACACAAACTGTACGACATAATGCAAGTTAGGCTTCGTGCAGTAGCATTTCTGATAAGCTGAATATTATTTTGAAAACTACAACAACATCGTTTATTGACTTACACCTGCATTTTTCGAAGTAAAAGACAATAGTATAATCGATAAAACCGGTAGCAACCGGTAAACAAGTCACACATTATACAATAAACAAATTGTGTGCTAATTGCACAACTCACACAACAGTAACTTGACGAAACAGAACAACCTTAATTATATTTACGAAAATCAACGTTATTTCGCTTTCAGCTTAACCTATATCAGGTATGACTAGGACTTGAATATGCATATCAGATATAAATATATATATATACATATATATATATGGATATATATATATATATATATTATATTATAGATATACTTATAATACCTATAGATGGCAGCATCATACGGTTCTGTAGAAACCTGGTCACGTCTGCCTCTGAACTTTCCCACGATGAAGATTGCGAGGATGACGACGAGGATGAGCAGAACGAGGCTGAGTACGCTACCGAGGACCGCGGGCAACCACTTCGAGTCTATGGAATAAGAGAGGGTTCTATAACGTATTGTCACCAGTTTGACCACAATAATTACACCGAAGGCATATTAACGATTAAAGTTGCGTTAGATGCGTATGTGTACAGTAAGACGAAACACAGTTCTGTTATATATTGTAGACAATTATACAAAATTAACTATTTGATTTACCTGCGTGTTTCAGCGGTGCATCTGAAACAGAAATGTGCATTTTTGGGATTAGTTACAATATCCAATTAGTAACATATGTGCACTGCTAGAACAAACACAATATTGTACTTGATTTCCTTTACGAGTGTGTATAATTCGAGTGTTCAGAAACGTGTCTTCGAAGGCTATCAAAATACATTATAATACTAGCTTACACCAATCCATATAAAACATAGCGGAAATAATAGCACAAAATGCATTTTAAATATTCCTGCTTATTTAGCATGACAAGCGAGATGACTAAGTTGCACATAACCCAGTCCAAATGTTATGCAATCTACAACAAATTTATATCTGCCAGCGTTTGCGTTTTGAAATCAAGGATACTTACACGCTCAACAAAACATCAAACTGCACCTCATTGAGACTCGCCAGCAACCTCAAACTGCACTCTCTTTGGGACCTCCAACTTGGAGCTAAGTAAAATGTTCAATTGGTCTCCCCATTGGGTCATCCAACTGCATCCCCTTGACTCTCACCAAAAGCGTATAACTGCATCTAGAAACAAACAATCCGGAGATTGTCTTCTTTTCCGGGACGGCGGGAATTCCACATCAAATCCGTTAGACTTCCTGAAAATCCGGGAGTGTTGGCAGGTATGCAGCTGCCAGCACTCCAATTATGGTTTGCAGACACCCGACTGCTAGACTAAACCAATAGTTCTGCCCTCTGTAGGGAAATTCGTACACAATTTCACAGTTTCCGTATTATATATTTTTTGGCAAAGGAGAAAGGCCCTCCAGGAAAAAGTGGCACACCAAAACATGTAAGGAAATAACTATGAATAACTATCTTTGTGTTTTCTGCAATGCATCGTCAGTTGGTAGATCAGACGCCAATGGTCCAACGATGCGAATTAATATAGAAAGAAGTGATTGACAATTGACCCCTAGGAGAAGCTAAAGCTACAATGTACATACGGTGGCGTAATAATATATAGAATACAAAAAAAATCAAAATCGTAATAGAAAAAACAATTCCAAGTTCCACATAAATAAACCACACAAAGGTATGTGTGTGTCTGTGTGTGTGTTTGCGTGTGTGTGTGTGTGTGTGTGTGTGTGTGTGTGTGTGTGTGTGTGTGTGTGTGTGTGTGTGTGTGTGTGTGTGTGTGTGTGTGTGTGTGTGTGTGTATGCAT
Source organism: Paraescarpia echinospica (assembly GCA_020002185.1). Taxonomy (NCBI): domain Eukaryota; kingdom Metazoa; phylum Annelida; class Polychaeta; order Sabellida; family Siboglinidae; genus Paraescarpia; species Paraescarpia echinospica. Next base: position 17,599 of record JAHLWY010000046.1, read on the forward strand.
GTGTGTGTGTGTGTGTGTGTGCGCGCGAGAGAGAGAGAGAGCGTGCGTTTGTGTGTGTGCGTTTGGAATAAATGATATGACATGTTTGCCGACGTCCCATCCGTGTAATGATGTTCGCTTAAAGGGGAAATGAAATGCAGCTGTTTCATGCTACATATTGAAATATATACTATATAAGTATACATTAATGGTAACAGAAACGTACTAATTTATAAGACAAACTGAAAAAAACGATTTTGTTCGATGCCTAAATCGTCGCTATAGAGCACTGCGTATCGCCATCTTTGTTCCAAACGAGTGGTTTGATTCACTCCTATCTAATCCATGTTAAATTTCGGTTTTTTTTGGTTTACTTCATTAGTAGACATTTATGTGCGAAAACAAAGATATGGTGCCCTATTATACACGATAGGTGTTCTATAGGTCTACAAATAATTTGTATACGCGTTCGAAATAAAAAGGTGAAACTAAATGGCAACGATTTATAACCAATGAAAACGTTGTTAACGTCGCACATCCCGAACGAAGATTTTAGCTGCCAGACGGGGGCGATGCTTTCAAAGCAAAGGTCAGAATATTAGATGCGCGCGCATACCGGAACTATTTTTTATTTTGTTGTTGACAAAGACGTCGAAGGATTTTGGTAGAGACGAGTTATTAAAAGTGATGTTTAAAACTTTCGTATCATTTTGGGAGAAAATCGATACGACAGATGAAGACTCTAGTTCGACTTGTCACTCGGAAATTACGGTTGACACACACAAAGTCAAAGGGCCTGTGCCATACGGGTGATACGGGTTTTACCCAGTGACAGTGTGCGATCCACGGTCCGATAATGTCCGGCCCCGGGTGAGGTTCAGTTGTGGGAGTCGGACAGTGACAGTTGGTCTATCGACGACGAAGACGTTACGCGACTTAATAATGTCGCATGGTGTTTGTGTGGGCATTGCGTCCCAATGTCGACGCACATCGAGTCGCTGTGCTGTAGGGAGATAGATGCCGTACAGCACCGTATGACAGACCTTGCAGATGCCTGCATTACCGACTATGAGTATGAGTGACGACTTCGAAACGGTTTGCACCAACAGGGCGGTGTTGGAACTTGGAAGTCGGTCTGTTGTCATTGTATGATTTGCGTGCAGGCTCGTTGATTCGACCAATAGCTAGTAGGTAAGTACTACGTAGTTCAACAGGTATCGAATAATTATTTTAACAATAACTATTTCAAACTTAAATAGAACAATTATACTTGTTCCCACCTCAAATGTTCAGGTTCATTCTATCTTCGTGACAGGACGTGTGCTTCCTTTTTATACAGTTGTTTAATTCCTATTTAAAAGTGTTCAAGCAGCTTGCTTAATTTATATGAAAATGTAGACAGGAGTTTTTAATATAATAAAAATGTTATATATATATTATGTGTGTGTGTTATCAAGACCACATCATGAAATGTAGTCTTACAATCATAATTATTACAGCCCTTCACAAACAAATGAACCAATTCACTGAATTCATGATGCGATATTGATAAAACAAAGTTTTGCCAGTATAACAATAATTAGAAGATAACGGTTGTTTATTATCAAGTATCAACTAATGCAAATAAATGAACTTTCAGAACATATCAATTGATTCGATTAGCCGCATAACGTCACTTCATGTTGTGGTCAAGGAAGAGACTTGGAAAAGGCAACAGACATGTTATACCAGCCTGCACTGTATCCAGACGCGAATGGGGTTAATGAAAATTTCAGCTATGGACATTGCACTATACAGGTGAGTGTACAGTGAAAATAAAAACCCTGGACAAGTAAGATTAGATTGACCAAAAGGTAGAATGAATTACTCGGTGCCTTTTTATCCCATTTTTGGAACAACAATGTGATCTGTAGTGTCTTGCATGTCCCTGTTCATAATTCGATTTGTAATACTGAAGCCAACATGAAATATATCAACAGTTTATTCATATGGAGAAACAATTCACAAATAAATAAGACTACATGGCAGACTGTGCCAATGCATTAGTCAAATTCACACACCAGTTTTCAATGTTTCTTTCAGTTGATTCACTTCACACTGTGACATATTTTAATCTAACTGTCTTACAATTTGGGTCTGTGTCAGTCCTGTGCACATATAGTACATCAATAAATAACATGTTTATTGATGATATGGGCCACCATTATGATCAAATATTGTGATAAAAAAATTAATACATACAAAATATTCCATTACAGTTCCAGTTTTACATATTTGTGGGTTTCAACTTTCAACACTATCTGTCAAGAAAACAAGTACTTATTAATCAAGATACAGATTCAAAGCTTGTAGTACTAGTTTCAAAATCTATCAAGTGCCTCCAAATGGATTCATTTAGATTTATGGCACTATATAAGTGTTCTTTTTATTATTAAGTACTTTTTGAGATGTTGTTTTGTGATAATGTCAAATGTAATACTAACAATGAAGTATGAATATATAAAAAAAACGTATAGCTGAATCCTTTGCTGCTTCATTAGTTTGTAGCACACAGTGTGATGTTTGAGAAATGGTGGTCTGTTGCAAAAAACTCACTATGAGTAACATGTTTGGACTTGGTTAAACTATTCCAATAAATTACATATACCCAAAGTTCCCTACATCGAATAGTGTCTAGTAAAACACATTGCATACCACAACTAGGATACAAGCTTTCAAGTGGATTTTCCTTACTTTAGGAGGTCCTATACAGTAGTGAGATTCCACTTTGCCTAAAACGTTTCTCTATTTCTGCCAGTGGAGTTCAAACAATGTTATTTAAGCATATAAATCCATTGTCATTTGAAATTGGATGTCGTATCAATTTGGTGGCACTAAACCGAATTGATACGGATACAACTAGTTTTCCTTAAAGCGGGTTCTTTGCTTTGCCACAGCCTCCTCTTTTGCTGGTTTTTCGATGCCTGCATGCTCTGCTAGAGTTACCTCCTTACTCGATGTCGCAACTTGGAGCATACTTCACAGCTTTGGGTCTCGTGCATCTAGCTGCAATGCCCTCTAGAATTTCTCCTCGGAAGCTGTAGTCCTTTGACGCCATCACTTTCTTCACTACATACTCATCAGACTTTGAATACTGCAGCTGATACCGTAGCTTGTTGTCTGCTGTTTTCACCCGCTGATTGAACAAATGATAAATATAAAATCAGTATAACGATAGAAATATCTGAAGAATAGCTGGCTATAGCTGGAACATGCACACAGTAAACCAAACAGCTTGCTTGTATGCTCTCTCTTTTGAAATCAAACGGCTAATGTCATTTTTTAATCGGTTCCTAATTCTGCCATCATTTTCAATTTCAACTTCCAAGGAATTCCACAATACATTCAAATATTTATTATTGAATCATATATATATATATATATAATTTATATATATAATGATGTTTATATTTATTATATTATGTATGCATAAGTTTATATTTCAATAAGCAATTCCAAAGCATACCATTCCAATTCGATTTATATATAATTATACAGTAAACAGATGTCCTCAATTATAATTATTTTATCTGTTGTTTCCATGCATACTCTTGTGCAGTGAGATTGTATTTTTGAAACTGTATTCCTAACATTGTTTTGCTATTGAGTACAGGCAGGGATTTTCAGCCATTTCAGTTTATTTCCTAATGCACTACTGGATTTCTAAAGTGTGTAGCTTTGTCAAGCAACTGATACATTATTTTGTAACATAAAATGTCAACACTATTGATGAATGATATCACAAGCCTTACCTTGTATTTGTGTTTTGGTCAATGGTGGCCAAGTGGAGTCGGGCTATGATGCCTTGACGGCTGAAGTTGAGTGCATATTTGAGGAAGAGGGCGTGTAAGCTCTCCAGTTCACCAGTGTTAACGCACTTCGTAACGCTCTCTATATCATACAGTAGGCAGCAGTCCAGTATAGCCTTTTGGACAGTGAAGGCTTCTGTACCTTCAGTGAGTCATGGTGTTGTTTTTACTGCTTGTTGTGTATACGTTGCATGACTGCACTACTGGTACAACTCTGCACCCGCTGTCCATGATTGGGAATTCCTGATGTGATGGAGGAGCGAGATCCACATCTCCTTCATCAAGCGGGAATCACCATTACAAGCTGATGTGCAATACCACAGGTGGTTGGCAATTGCGCCTATCGAAGGGACAACCTCAACTTTCTGTGCAGACAACAACCTTTATTTCTTGGTAGTCCTCTAACAAAGTCTTTCTAATGCTGGGATGTATGTCAGTGGCAAGTGTGATAATCTTCACCCCATGGTCAGTCAGGTTGTCTAAGCAGCGTTTCAAGTCCTCCACTTCCATCCAGTAACTGTTCTTGACCTCTGTGACCCAAAAAAGTTTCTTGAGCAATGATGAGTTGGCTGTCAGTGTCCATGATGAAGTAAATGCCAAATGTTGTGTCCTGGATTGTCATATCTTGCATCGCCTGATGCGACCACGCTTTGTCTGACCAGAGCTGACATGATGGCCTCTGAATGGCATGTCCTCTATCTCTGGCAGTATGTATGCCCGCTGTATGGTGTAGCACTGGCGGGATGACAAGGCGCATAGGTTCATTAGGTTGACCAAATTGTACACAGTGAATGAATGTCCAGTCATGAAGAGGACGCTTGGTGTCAACAAGTTACTCTCATAAATGTTACCAATCTTGGGTTGCGAGTGCCACATGAATGAGTGGCCATCAACACATTCTGTGGTCACAACCACTGCAAATACAGTCACTGTGATGCTAGGCTAAGTGGTTTATTGCAGTTTGGTGTTTTAGCAGGTGCAGAAAAGTAAAATTATGTTTTTCTCACAAATGGCAAACTTTCTTTCTTTCCCATTAGTGTAAAAACCACTTGAGTCATCATTAGTGATATCGCTGTCACCTGCTACCACATATTCTGCATCACTCGTTTCAATGTTTCTCTTCTCACTGTTGCAGACAGAATCGTCTGAAGATGGCGATAGTGAGACTGGGACATCCGAAGGGTCGTCTACAGTGACAGATGGTCAGGGTCAGTCGCAGAAAGCGTGCTGGACTGCGATGGCAACTTTGCATACCCATGGTCATGATGAATGTTCAATGGAAAACACTATTGTCTGTATTAACTACTGCATCAACAAAGTGTCGCACTGGCGACATGACCACCATGTTTTGACACTACAAGTCGATGGCGTGGCAGCACTACAAGTGACATTTGTATTACCATGAGGGACAATGTCATCTCGCGTGCTGAATCCTTTGCTGGATCCTTCGAAGCTTGTGCTCGGTATTAGGCCCTATGGTTGTTTGGATACTGCGATTTACAAGTGACTTTTTCAATGTTTTCTTTTTAGTGGATATATGTGTGTTATCTTTAATTTTCATGATTAACATGCATGTGCACTCAAATGTGTTTAACATTTGAAACTTGTAAATACAAAATATATATTTATTAATCTTTGTGGCGTTTTCTTGTGACATTATTTCCTTTTTAGTCCTTTGGCCGAAGGTCCAAGGGACTATTGCCATCACTCTGCGTCCGCCGTTAGCTGCCGTATCTCAGAAACCGTTCAGCAACTTTTTCTCTAATTTTGCATAGACATATCTTGGGGCACTGCCACTATGCACGAGAAATCTGTATTTGATTGAATCATTTTAAGGGCTCCCTAGGGCCTCCAAGGACCCCAAAACTGGTAAAAATGTAACATTTGGCCTATTTTTTCAAAAACTGTTCAGCAACTTTTTTTCTAAATTTCATAGATGTATCTTAGGGTGCTGCCACTATATGCAAGAAATCTGTATTTGATTGAATCATTCTAAGGGGCCCCCAAAGTGCAAAAGGTTTACATTATCTAGTGATGTGGTTTTGAGAAGGGCCCTTGAAACCACCCCCAACAGTCGATGTTGTGTAATGTGCCACAAAGTCAAAAGCTGTGACTAATCTCTACAGCCTAGGCCATTGAGACCTTGACTAATCTTTAATTCGTCACAGCACCCAGGCAGAGTAGACACACTTGACCCCTGTTAGACTGAACAGTTGCCTAACACTTGTAAACTGTATCTTCAAAACTATTGATTTTCTATAATTGCAAGTTGTGTTTATTTTGATGTTCATTTAATTATTATAAAATGGTGTGACTGTGGTGTCTGTTGGTTAAATATGTATTGTCTGTAGAAACCTGTAGGTGACAAACATAGAAAATTAATATTCTGTCACCTGTAGGTGACAGACATAAAAAAATGATATTCTGGACAACTGTAGAGTGAAATATCCTACATTTTATTTATATCAAATGCATCCTACTGTTCTGTTTATGCTTGCCATGCCTTGTGTAGACATGGTAATGTGTAAATCAATTGTATCAATATAGACTAATAATTACAGATTCACAATGTAGTTGACACCTGAAACAACCAAATGTCAACCATTAGAAGAGTTGACATAGTTCCGCTATACACTATATATGTAAATTTAACCAGCTGCCATGTCAAGTCCATTATAATTGTGACTAACAGTGTTCAAAATTATTCAGGTAAATAGCAAATAACAAAGGACTCAAGTTTTCTCCTTGCCATACCTCTACACATGAGAAGAAGGCTGACACAGCCTGGCCCTCATTTATACATGATTTAGCATTTTTGTACATGTTGTATACAACTTTCAACACAATACCATTAATACCGCATGGAATTATCTTAGACCACAGGGAGGACCAGTCTACTAAATCAAATGCTTTCTTTTAATCGATGAAGACACAATAAAGCCTTTTGAGTCGAAACAAATACAATTCAACCAATACCCCTATCTGAACACTGCCTGTTCTTCACACATTCGCTTTGTTTAGGTATGTGGTCAGTCTGGTGTTCTGAACAATCACTAAGGATTAATGAACACTTGTGCAGAATGTCACCCACTTGGCAGGTTTAATTGATCTATTCAGCAATGAGGACACTGCTTAGGCCTCACTCTGGACACTGTCATTCACAGTGTTGTGTATTGTCTTAGTTGGTGCATTGAGCTAATCTACTTGACCATGAATCAGTGGTGGCTCTGGTTGTGTATTACACCCAGCTGTGGAGCTAAGATTCTCTGCCTGCTATTGTTTGATGTAAGCTATGACTAATCTGTAATTGGTCACTGGCAGTAGCTTGTGTCAACAGACAGCATTAAGCCACTAGACCCCTGTTAAACTGGACAGTTGCCTGTAGGTTTTAAACTGTGTCAAACAGTGAGTCTACCTTTTGCTCTCAGATAATCTGTCCTCTTAGTTTTATACATGAAGACATAATCTGGCATAACTTGATAAGTCTTTGTAGCAGCACATTTGTACTTCCAGTGTATCATTGCAACATAACATACATATTACATACTGTGTGCCACATTTGAATGTTGTGCATGTAATATTTCCATGCAATCCATTTGCATATATAATGTAAAACTTCAACAGCCGTTTTCTTCGTTTTCACTTTTTGATCCCTACAATGTTCAATGCTCCATAACTTTGCCAATTTTTGTAGCAGTCATATTTTTTAAACCGTGTAAAGCACCCTACCAAACCTTTACAAGGATGTAAGAAAACAATTTTTCCGGCTTATCACTCATTTGGTCAGCCGGGGTCACATATAGACGTATTAGTCCAAAGGACTTCAGGGCCACTTGGCCCACTTTTTCCTTGTTAGGCTTACATTCAAATGTCCTTGTTATTAAAAGCATACATTGGTGTTTGCAGTCATGCAATCTATATCAGAAAAAACTTGGTATGATAGCATGCTTGCTAAACTGTCGCCTCAAAACTGGAGCATCAATTCGGGGTCCATTGTTACAAGCCAGTATTTGAGACACATAAATTAGTATTAGGCCTACATGGTGATTAACTTGACTTGACTGATGTGAACCTACTTACTATGCCAATAACTAATTATATCAGATATGACTATAGTGTTTTGTTGTATGCTATTGACTGTATCGTAAACAAATATTTTTAAGGATTTAAATACTTGAAATGTCACTTATTTAATAATTCCAATGGCAATGCCTACAATACATGATTGACAGGGCTTGGTCCGGACTGTGACTTATGTTGACTAATATATGACGACATTATTTCACAAAACGTTATACTGGCTACGGTAGCTGACATTTATTTTTGTAATTATTTTAAAAGGTTATTTTCCCCACCAGCAACTAAGTCGATAACATAGACTCGTAGATGTAGACGTTGCGGTATTCCGACATAGCAACACGCCGGCATAAATTGCTGTAAACTAAATCGGCGGATTACAAGCACTCATTATTCCCAATTATATCATAGTATTCACACGTATTTGTACATTTTTACATTCACATTTCTTATTATATTTCAATTTCGCATACGTCATATTTGTATATATGCAGACTTTGAAATAGAACTGTGGGACTATATAGTAGTCGTAATGATACCTAACGGAACTCGTGAGTGCCGAGTCACCTTGGCGGCAACAACAAGCTGGTTTCGGCTTGTCATTTCCTACGCGCCGCTTCACGCTCAAAATAAGGCAATGTTGTCGAGCTTCCAGGTCGATTTCGCTTAATTTTACTTCATCGGTGCATAGTTATATGTAAACAAATCGACTGGAGATGGACCTGTGGCTTTAACCAAGAATTATGTTTTGACGTCCAATGTCTTTATGCTCGTCACTTTCGTATTTAGGCTTGCAATCGGTGTTCGAAAGTGACTACCGCAGACTTTTGCCAATCTTGCCGCCGGCGAACACGTCAAATTCATCATCTATAACTTTTTTTTTTTTCTGTTGGAAACCTTCTGTGGAAGTAGGTGAAAAATTGCTTACTAACATTTATAGTATATCCAGTAGCCACGCAGTGCAATAAATTGTTCTGTTGTTATGTGTTTGTATGCGTTTCGTTGGTTTTTCTGAGAGCTATGTTGCGTCGCCTATCGAATTGCTGTATACAGCTTTGGGAGACATCTCGCCAATCAAACCGGAAGTACAACCACACGCTCCTGGGGCATGATGGCGGCGCCCTGTGCCGATAGTAGCTACGTTTGAAAAATTATTTAAAATATACCGTGACGCTGTACTTATCAAATCATGGTGACTTGTACTGTAAATGGTATGTTCTTATGTTTGGGCTGTGGTTGTTCAATCATTTCATTTCCCCTTTAAGTCGCCAGCAAGATGCTGATACGACGACATTTTAGGCGAGAGTTTAAAACATATGACAACAATAACAAAAAAGTCGTTGTCTGAGAAATACTCACCAGACAATCGAAAGCTCTTGAGATCTATAGCCTTGCCGCCAATTTCGAGGAACTTTAGGTTCTTGATTACGTCTCTCAACACGGCCGTGTCTTTGACAGTAGCGTCGACCCACACCAAAAAGTTGACAATGACACTGCCTTTTCTGAAAACAATGTGTCGAATGATGTTATAATATAGCCACATATCAACTGTCAATAGTTGGCCAACATGTGATGCAACCAGAATCTGTATTGCCCGAATTGTGGCACGTTCAACACGCATTGTAGCGAGTTACACCCGTATTGGTCGAGTTCATCAAGAGCGTTCAATTATTATGTTTGCATAAGTGCAAACGCCATCACTGGTTGACGCAGATAATCCAATGTTTCACCGCAAGGCTAATAGTGACATTTATACCCAGATCATTGCCAGTTCAAAAAAGTCGAAAGGTGGGAAAAAGGGATACAATTTAACGCCCATACATAGTCGTGATAGCGTACGCGGAGTTGCTAATTAATATGCATTTTAGAAATTGATCATATTCGTTTTGCATCTGCTTTGGCAGCCGTACTGACCTACGGCCAATATGATGGCAATTCGACTATGACAACTCATTAACATATATATGTATATATATATATGAATGCAAGCATGAGTTATTCATCTTGTAAACGTTAATATCTTTAGGTTTGTTTACAACTTGAACTATCTTCGATACATATGTTTGCACTTATGCATAGATACACTTATAAAAGGATTCATCAATATATTTACATATAACAAATTATGAAATAAATGCGTTTCACTTGCAAAACCGTTATGACACATGTTCAAATTATATATACACTCACGTGAAGTTGATGTCAGTCACGCCGATTAGTTTCTCGCCGACGTGTTCATCGTTTCTGTATACGTTATCCAGCTGGAAATACAACGGGCATCAATAAATGAATCTGCATCATATGTATCTTACTATCCTTTGTTAATGGCATCACTATTGTTTATATGAACTCTTATACACAAGGAAAACAAAGTTATGCTTGCAGCGACGGTGTTGATGCTTTACCCACCTTGGTTTTCACTTCCTTGGCCAATGCTGTATATTTCAACGATGTAATATCAGCATACTCTTTCTGGTAGGTCAAATCTGGCACCCGGAACTGTCCGTAAAATTTGATTTTCGCCTTCTCTGAAACAACAATATTGTTGGGCAGGCATGATAAAACATGCACGTTTCAAAGTATTAAAAAATAACACATCCAATGAAATTATATAGTTAATTTCTCAAAGAGACATGTACATACCTGCAACGCCCACGGAATCTGGATTGAAACTGAATCCAGCGAACGTGCCATTGTGTTGCTTGATGGCATCCGCAATAGCAGACGGCTTCCCAGCGTCTTTAGGCATATCGAATGTATACTTGACGAGGATACTTCCAGCACTGAAACACACACCGCCGCCGATCAGTATTGGAAGTGGCTATTTTGTACCAACATATACGACATAACATAGTCGCATATAACAAAGAAAGATAGTAGTCTTGCACTAATTAATTTGTTTTGATATAAAAAAAACTAATCCGTTAGCATTTAATCAGCTATTAACTGCAATTCTGCTAAAAGGTAAATTCTTGTATAGCGCAGAATCCAGTCCTCAGGACTGCTCAAAGCGCTTTATACTTGAGTACACACCCGCACACACACATCACCGAGCCTCGATTTATTTTAATGAAAATGAACACTTACTGGGTATGGTATAATAGAAGAGTTGGACTGCTACCCGAAGAATAATGTGAATTTCTAAATGACACCTGCGTATAGCCACATACACGTATCAAGCATACATTATACATTAATATGATACACAACTGTTACGCTATATAATGACCTTAAGGACAATAACGGATACATAGCCAATTGTTGTTCAGTGCTACCCACCTGAATATGACATCCACGATGACATACTTTCCTGATCCAAGCTTCTCATCAAGGATACCTTTCAGCTGTAATTAAAAATATCACGTCATCAGGTTTTTTGCTACTTTGTAATTTTGTTATTTAATTTGTGACACACAACAACACCATGACGTTTAATATAGCTCAGAAATGTGTTTTATGATAACAATTGAATGAACATTTATATCCTGAAGTGTCTACATGTACTCTGTAATACACAACTCACCTCATCAACTACTTTTGATTTTAGTTCTATATATTCAGTCGAGTCCTTGTTATTCAGTTTTGGCGAATATTTCCCGTCCAGCTTCACGGTGACGTCTATTCTCTTTATTTCAGACCCAGACAATGCCGTCATTAAACCTGAACAGAGTGAACACATAACATTCGTTCAATCAATCAAGTATGAAATAGTACAGATAATGCGCATTCTCATGGTTGTGTAGCAACTAACGTATTGGTACTGAGCGAAATATTGACATTCCAAGCAGCTATTACGCGTTCAGAGTTGACATTTGCCAATACTAAAGTGATCAATGTTGTTTCGCAATTTTGTCTAAAACGCCTCGTCAGATGGTATTACCTGGTAAACAGCACCATACTTACTGTTTTGGCATTTGTTGCCAGTGAATCCGTCAACACATTTACAAGTTCTCAAGCCGCCTGATAAGCCGTACGTGCCTCCGTTCTCACATTCGCAAGAATCGACTAAATCAAAACATCAATAATAACTGTGAACGTGAGGGAAATATCATTCACGTTATAATTACGGATTGCAGAAATGCATACACCGCTGATGCATGTAACCATCGTTCATGCTCGAGTGACCTCAAAGCTGGATTACGGAAATGCAGTGTTCAACGAGCGATTGCTACAGAAATTGCAACGGGTGAAAAACTCGGTGGCGCTTGTAGTAACGCAGCAACGACGCCGCGATCACCTCCACATCACGCCTGTGTTGATCACACTACACTGGTTGCCCGTTCGATGGCGTAAAACATACAAAACACTGGTGTTGACGTTCCGAGCGATGCACGACCTCGCGCCCGAATATAGCGCTGACATGATTGTTGAGTATAGGGCGAGCCGCCAGCTTCTCTCCGCCGGAAGCCGACTTCTGAGAGTACCCCGCCACAATTTAAAACGATATGGTCGGTGTGGTTTTTCAGTGACGGCACCGCGCCTGTGGAATGATGTGTAGGACTGTCTGCGCCTGATAGACTCTCTTGACTCTCGTCACATTTAAAAACATATCTTTTTAAAGCCGCTTTTGTCGACTACTTGTAGTATGTACTATATTGAATTTATCTTAGTCATAATTACATTTTTTTATCAATATTAATTTATTATTTTATTTTATTATTAATTATTGACTTATTATCCTATTTTATTATTAATTTATTATTTTACTATACTAATAACTTATCATGGATAAGTTAGGCTTATACATTACGTGTTTTAGAAGACTTACATTTTTTTATATAATACTTACGTATGTTATGTAACATGTTTACCGTGACAGCTCGAACAATCGTATATTTATATTTTAACAATGTTATATTTGTATTCATCTCGGAGCAGAAGTATATTCAGGATATCCGGCGCGTTATAAATAACATTATTATTATTATTATTATTCACTAACTCACAGTTAAAAACACAATACGATATTAGCAAAAAGACCTCGTTTCTCAAAATATCGCTGTTATTTAGCAAAAAATGAAAGACACTGAAGATTTTAAAACAAATCAGGTATCATTTTAAAGTTTACGAACTGTGGAATAAAAAATATACAAAACATTATTTCACAATTTTGGAACATATTACCCCCTACTGTGGCTGGTCATCTATGTCCAATGCCTAACTACAGAGAGTGGTAAAATAAATGTAAGTTCTAATATAACATAGCATCCAGTCCTTAGAACTGCTCATAGTGCTTTACACTTTATTCCCTGACATACCTGTTCAATCTACCGACTTCATTCATACAGTTCAGTGAACTGGAGCAACGGAGAATGAACACAATTTCCCATGGTTCAAAACGTCAACATAGGACCTGGTTCTCTCTATTCGTAGTCCGAAGCTCTACCGACTGCGCCACCGCGTTTCACACTCTAGTCATTCTTATTACGATGACGGAGGACATACATACCCTGTTCGCACGTGGCGCCACTGTAGCCTGTCGCGCATTGGCAAGAGAAACCGTTCACCAAATCGGAGCATGTACCGCCATTCTTGCAATGGTTGTTAGCACATCCGTCAATGTCTGCAAATGCAAACGTTCAAACACATATACAAGCACAAAAACATACATGCATAAATGCATACAAACATACGAACATGCATACGCATATACGCAAACACACAAAACACACACATACGCACGCACGCACGCACGCACACACGCGCGCGCGCACGCGCGCAGGCACGCACCCACGCAAGTACAAGCACACACGTTTTCCTGTGCTGCACGCTAGCACAATGAGAACACATAAATGAGTCATTATATTGTTAGACCTGGGCTTTGGAACAAAGCAAAACGAAAATTATGTCTGAATAGCTCAAACAAGTTTGTTAGTACACGTGTAATAGATGTAGGTGACTGTACGGCAAATGATTACGCTGAATTTGTATTTTTGTGGAAATTTATTGTTAAGAAATTTAATATGACGCAAACCAATTATACACAGTTCCCGTGCCTGTGATAAGAAATGTTGCACAAAGTGCGTTAAGGAACATTATACTTATTGTTATTGCTATCTGTTGTGTGCAGTAGTGCGCGTAGTACCCTAATTTTACTTGTTTTGTATGCATGAGACAGCTTTCAGGATGAATAAAAAGAATTGTTCCACGCCATGGTGCCGATGTAACGATGCTGAAAAATTGATGTTTATTGTTTATTGAGCAAAATGCGGCACTTTTGTTACTACGTATTAAGATGTTTCACTTCGGCGTATCTCACTAAATGTTCGATTTTAACTGTATCTTATGTTGGTAACGGTGTTTAGTTTCAATAAGCATACGGTTGACATGCTTACTTTTCTTATCTGATTGATATGCACAATGCAGAATTTATACTGCAAACGTCGTATTCGTCATGGCACCAAAAGCAAACAGTAACGCAACATAACAAACAAAGAAGCAATATTTTATGAGCTTTGGTTGTATCTTATTTAAGGACAAATATAAATGGAGTCTTATGTTATTGCACTCTTAAAATAAAAAAAATAAAAAGAGTCAAATATAGCGTACATTAAACTAACAGAAACGTTAGAAGTCTATTAAGTTTGCTTACATATGCATTTTAATTGAGGAAAGTTTACTCAGACAGCTTGTTTTTGCCCTTTTTTGGCTTAATTGATGACCCCATAACAGAAACACATATTTGATAAAATATATATTTTCACTTGCGCCTATACGTAGTTAACACGTCTTCATTCTACAATACATTATTTTGATGTCGTTTCATATATTAGACAACGTTAGAGTGGGGCTGCACCAGGGGTCCTCACTGAGTCCTTACCTGTTTGACTTGATTATGGATGTGTTGAGCCGGGGCATCAAAGAACAGCCCCCCTGGTGTATGCTGTTTGCAGATGACATCGTGCTGTGCAGTACCAGAAGAGAGGAGGTGGAACGGAAGCTCGAGGAATGGAGACGTGCAATGGAAGAGCGAGGACTAAAGATTAGTAGAAAGAAGACGGAATACATGAGGTGCAACGAAAACAATGACCTAGAGATCCGGTTAGAGGGCGAGACAGTGAAGAGAGTGAAGACATTCAAATATCTAGGATCGACATTGGCGGATGATGGAGAATTGGATGCGGAAGTCACTCATAGAGTGCAGAGCGGGTGGAAGATCTGGAAGAGAGTATCTGGAGTGCTGTGTGACAGAAGAATGAACGTGAAGATCAAGGGAAAAGTGTACAGGACAGTGGTAAGGCCAGCACTGATGTACAGGTCGGAGACATGGGCGGCAAAGAAGACACAGGAAAAGAAGTTGGATGTCGCAGAAATGCGAATGCTACGATGGATGTGCGGAGTCACAAAGCTTGACAAGATAAGAAACGAAAGAATCAGAGGGACAACGAAAATGGGGGAAATTTCGAAGAAAGTCCAAGAAAGTAGGTTGAGATGGTATGGATAAGTGATGAGAAGAGAGGAGAATTATGTAGGAAGGAGAGCGATGGGAATGGAAGTGCAAGGGAAGAGGAGGAGAGGAAGGCCGAAGAGGAGGTGGCTAGACAGTGTGAGGGCAGATCTCAGGGAGAAGGGACTGTCGGGGGAGGAAGTGTACGACCGAACGACATGGAGGCGAATGTCATCATACATCGACCCCACATAAAAGTGGGACAAAGATGAAGAGGAAGAAGAAGAAGGAAGATGTCGTTTCATATATATATATATACATGCACACACATTACGCACACACAAACACACACACACTCACTCACACACACACATATGTATATATATAGAGTATACATCTATATAAGCTGTCTTACCTGTCTCGCAGGTCTTGCCTGTAAAACCACTCACACAGGCACACTCGAACTTGTTGACGAGATCTTTGCAAGTTCCGCTGTTTAAGCACGGTGAGCTGCTGCACTCACTGATATCTGAAAACATAACGTAACGTGATCGTATCACCACCGGTAAGTTGTCTGACCAAAAAGCCAGGTTAGTTGGCATGAAAGTAACTGCTCTGTCAATGTGTGTAAGTCACATAATCAAAATGTCAAAATACAATGCTATATTCATATGTGTAATACCATTGATACAACGCTAACACACGTTATTTACATGCTATAACTCAACCACGCCGAATCAGTTTGGTGGTGACTAACTTTCGGCATGTTGGCTACACAACTAAATAGATGTGGAAATTACTACACACATGCGCCTGAAAATACACTTGAACAATAATAAAAATGCAAGATAGTACTAGTAATAATATATGTAGTACAATTTACCTTGACATGTTTCGTCGCTCTTCTTAATGTAGCCGGTTTTGCAATTTTCACACTTTGCAGCGTCGTCGTCTTTGCACAAGTCACAGTTCGTTGCACTGCAATCTGGAGTAAACAAAGAGTTGTATTATAATACGAATAATGTAAGCACACTTTGTAAAAAGTGAACCCAAGAATCACATAGAGATATTTTGAAGTAAATGTCTTTGGTACGGCCTACACTGATTATAACTCCACCACGCCGATTCAGTTAGCCAACGTGCTAAATTCATAGGTCTGACCCAAAATGTTCGCGAACTTCGCAGTTTCATAACGGCAGCATAAGAAATATAGCATCAGTGATTCTATCCGCAGTTTCTTAGAATGTTTAGACTGTAGATCAAACTGAATAAAAAATACTATAAAGGCAATTTTGGTGGTAATTCTTATTAATATATATCTCAGATTATACACTTATTATGCAAACGATTGGATGCAACGACAACCAACGCTATATGTAACCACTGACTGCTCAATTTTTGAAGATGACACGAATATCTCATGTTTTGCCGCGTCCAATGGAAGGAATTTTATGTTAGTGTCAAGCTTCATCGGCAGTGTGTCAGAGCTATGAAATCGTGCTTATATATATTTACAAATATACAAGACATCAATAACATCAGCGACTGAAGTGTATTGTCATATTGCTGCTATGGCAAGTGGAGAATGTATCACATAGTGGTCACACACTTTGTTTTGAGCCATCTACGTCACGTAATATACTGTGAACAAATTTAATGTGTTGAATGGTCTGAAAGAAAACACCAAAGCGCTTCAACTCAACAGGTTCTGACATTAAAAGAGTCAAACGCTTTATGTAGATCTGGAAGAAAACCGCATATATTCATCACATTATATACGTGGACATTAATACAAGTGTAACTTGGTACGGTTAAAAGTTGAAGTAGTCGTATTTGCCATTTTAATTTTTATTGTACTACTTCTAGTACGAGTGGTCGATTTCGTCCAGTTTACCTTGACATGTTTCGTCGGTCTTCTTAATGTAGCCGGTTTTGCAATTTTCACACTTTGCCGCGTCGTCGTCTTTGCACAAGTCACAGTTCGTTGCACTGCATTCTGGAGTAAACATAGAGTTGTATTATAATACGAATAATGTAAGCACACTTTGTAAAAAGTGAACCCAAGAATCAAATAGATATATGTTGAAGTAAATGTCTTTGGTACGGCCTGCGCTGATAATAACTCCACCACGCCGATTCAGTTTGCCAACGTGCTAAATTCATAGGTCTGACCCAAAATGTTCGCGGACTTCGCAGGTTCATAACGGCAGGAAAGGCAATATAGCATCAGTGATTATATCCGCAGTTTCTTAGAATGTTTAGACTGTAGATCAAACTGAATAAAAAAATACTATAAAGGCAATTTTTGTGGTAATTCTTATTAATATGTATCTCAGATTATACACTTATTATGCAAACGATTGGATGCAACGACAACGAACGTTATATGTAACCACTGACTGCTCAGTTTTTCAAGACGACACGAATTTCTCATGTTTTGCCGCGTCCAATGGAAGCAATTTAATGTTAGTGTCAAGTTTCATCGGCAGTGTGTCAGAACTATTAAATCGTGCTTATATATATTTACAAATATATAAGACATCAATAACATCAGCGACTGAAGTGTATTGTCATATTGCTGCTATGACAAGTGGAGAATGTATCACATAGTGGTCACACACTTTGTTTTGAGCCATCTACGTAACGTAATATACTGTGAACAAATTTAATGTGTTGAATAGTCTGAAAGAAAACACCAATGCGCTTCAACTCAACAGGTTCTGACATTAAAAGAGTCAAACGCTTTATGTAGATCTGGAAAAAACCCGCATATATTCATTACATTATATACGTGGACATTAATACAAGTGTAACTTGGTATGGCTAAAAGTTGAAGTAGTCGTATATGCCATTTAAACTTTTATTGTACTACTTCTAGTACGAGTGGTCGATTTCGTCCAATTTACCTTGACATGTTTCGTCGCTCTTCTTAATGTAACCGGTTTTGCAATTTTTACATTTTGCCGCGTCGTCGTTTTTGCACAAGTCACAGTTCGTTGCAGTACAAGCTGAAGTAAAAATAAACTTGTATTATAATACGTATAATGAAATTACGTAACGTAAACAAAAGAAACACGCGTGATAATTCGAAATAATCTGTTTGGATCGAGGTCCGCCGATTTTAAATCAATGACTCTATACAGTTCGCCTATACATTAAATTTATATCCCCGACTCCATAGTTTCGGGATCATCACATGTTCATATCGGCGGCCACCACTATATAACATAGTTCATTAGATATACAGATCCTTGGAATGTTTACAACAGAATCAGGTATCATACAGATTAAACGTATCTTTCGTATTATTGAGATAAATTTGTGGTTCAGACTCTAAGTTTGTAAAGAAAACGAATGCACGCAACGCTACATCTTGTCACCTAATGTGCAAATTTTGAAGACGTGTGTATTTTTGAAGTTCTGCCTCTTCCACTGGAATCAAGGTTAGTGTGGTGGGAAGTGGCATCGATTGTGTAACAGAGAAAATCACACATTTTGACCTGAGTTAAAAACATGTATACGACATAATTAATAATATAAATGAATGTAGTGTATTTAAGTAAAACTACTTCAACAATCGAAAGGAGAAGGCCACGATGGTAACGTAATATACTGTGAACAAATTTTATGTGTTGAGTAGTCTGAAAGAAAACACCAAAGCGCTTCAACTCAACAGGTTCTGACATTAAAAGAGTCAAACGCTTTATGTAGATCTGGAAGAAAACCGCATATATTCATCACATTATATACGTGGACATTTATACAAGTGTAACTTGGTACGGTTAAAAGTTGAAGTAGTCGTATTTGCCATTTTAATTTTTATTGTACTACTTCTAGTACGAGTGGTCGATTTCGTCCAATTTACCTTGACATGTTTAGTCGGTCTTCTTAATGTAGCCGGTTTTGCAATTTTCACACTTTGCCGCGTCGTCGTCTTTGCACAAGTCACAGTTCGTTGCACTGCATTCTGGAGTAAACATAGAGTTGTATTATAATACGAATAATGTAAGCACACTTTGTAAAAAGTGAACCCAAGAATCAAATAGATATATGTTGAAGTAAATGTCTTTGGTACGGCCTGCGCTGATAATAACTCCACCACGCCGATTCAGTTTGCCAACGTGCTAAATTCATAGGTCTGACCCAAAATGTTCGCGGACTTCGCAGGTTCATAACGGCAGGAAAGGCAATATAGCATCAGTGATTATATCCGCAGTTTCTTAGAATGTTTAGACTGTAGATCAAACTGAATAAAAAAATACTATAAAGGCAATTTTGGTGGTAATTCTTATTAATATGTATCTCAGATTATACACTTATTATGCAAACGATTGGATGCAACGACAACGAACGTTATATGTAACCACTGACTGCTCAGTTTTTCAAGACGACACGAATTTCTCATGTTTTGCCGCGTCCAATGGAAGCAATTTAATGTTAGTGTCAAGTTTCATCGGCAGTGTGTCAGAAATATTAAATCGTGCTTATATATATTTACAAATATATAAGACATCAATAACATCAGCGACTGAAGTGTATTGTCATATTGCTGCTATGGCAAGTGGAGAATGTATCACATAGTGGTCACACACTTTGTTTTGAGCCATCTACGTAACGTAATATACTGTGAACAAATTTAATGTGTTGAATAGTCTGAAAGAAAACACCAATGCGCTTCAACTCAACAGGTTCTGACATTAAAAGAGTCAAACGCTTTATGTAGATCTGGAAAAAACCCGCATATATTCATTACATTATATACGTGGACATTAATACAAGTGTAACTTGGTATGGCTAAAAGTTGAAGTAGTCGTATATGCCATTTAAACTTTTATTGTACTACTTCTAGTACGAGTGGTCGATTTCGTCCAATTTACCTTGACATGTTTCGACGCTCTTCTTAATGTAACCGGTTTTGCAATTTTTACATTTTGCCGCGTCGTCGTTTTTGCACAAGTCACAGTTCGTTGCAGTACAAGCTGAAGTAAAAATAAACTTGTATTATAATACGTATAATGAAATTACGAAACGTAAACAAAAGAAACACGCGTGATAATTCGAAATAATCTGTTTGGATCGAGGTCCGCCGATATTAAATCAATGACGCTATACAGTTCGCCTATACATTAAATTTATATCCCCGACTCCATAGTTTCGGGATCATCACATGTTCATATCGGCGGCCACCAGTATATAACATAGTTCATTAGATATACAGATCCTTGGAATGTTTACAACAGAATCAGGTATCATACAGATTAAACGTATCTTTCGTGTTATTGAGATAAATTCGTGGTTCAGACTCTAAGTTTGTAAAGAAAACGAATGCACGCAACGCTACATCTTGTCACCTAATGTGCAAATTTTGAAGACGTGTGTATTTTTGAAGTTCTGCCTCTTCCACTGGAATCAAGGTTAGTGTGGTGGGAAGTGGCATCGATTGTGTAACAGAGAAAATCACACATTTTGACCTGAGTTAAAAACATGTATACGACATAATTAATAATATAAATGAATGTAGTGTATTTAAGTAAAATTACTTCAACAATCGAAAGGAGAAGGCCACGATGGTAACGTAATATACTGTGAACAAATTTAATGTGTTGAGTAGTCTGAAAGAAAACACCAAAGCGCTTCAACTCAACAGGTTCTGACATTAAAAGAGTCAAACGCTTTATGTAGATCTGGAAGAAAACCGCATATATTCATCACATTATATACGTGGACATTAATACAAGTGTAACTTGGTACGGTTAAAAGTTGAAGTAGTCGTATTTGCCATTTAAATTTTTATTGTACTACTTCTAGTACGAGTGGTCGATTTCGTCCAATTTACCTTGACATGTTTCGTCGGTCTTCTTAATGTAGCCGGTTTTGCAATTTTCACACTTTGCCGCGTCGTCGTCTTTGCACAAGTCACAGTTCGTTGCACTGCATTCTGGAGTAAACATAGAGTTGTATTATAATACGAATAATGTAAGCACACTTTGTAAAAAGTGAACCCAAGAATCACATAGATATATTTTGAAGTAAATGTCTTTGGTACGGCCTGCGCTGATAATAACTCCACCACGCCGATTCAGTTTGCCAACGTGCTAAATTCATAGGTCTGACCCAAAATGTTCGCGGACTTCGCAGGTTCATAACGGCAGGAAAGGCAATATAGCATCAGTGATTATATCCGCAGTTTCTTAGAATGTTTAGACTGTAGATCAAACTGAATAAAAAAATACTATAAAGGCAATTTTGGTGGTAATTCTTATTAATATGTATCTCAGATTATACACTTATTATGCAAACGATTGGATGCAACGACAACGAACGTTATATGTAACCACTGACTGCTCAGTTTTTCAAGACGACACGAATTTCTCATGTTTTGCCGCGTCCAATGGAAGCAATTTAATGTTAGTGTCAAGTTTCATCGGCAGTGTGTCAGAACTATTAAATCGTGCTTATATATATTTACAAATATATAAGACATCAATAACATCAGCGACTGAAGTGTATTGTCATATTGCTGCTATGGCAAGTGGAGAATGTATCACATAGTGGTCACACACTTTGTTTTGAGCCATCTACGTAACGTAATATACTGTGAACAAATTTAATGTGTTGAATAGTCTGAAAGAAAACACCAATGCGCTTCAACTCAACAGGTTCTGACATTAAAAGAGTCAAACGCTTTATGTAGATCTGGAAGAAAACCGCATATATTCATTACGTTATATACGTGGACATTAATACAAGTGTAACTTGGTATGGCTAAAAATTGAAGTAGTCGTGTATGCCATTTAAACTTTTATTGTACTACTTCTAGTACGAGTGGTCGATTTCGTCCAATTTACCTTGACATGTTTCGTCGCTCTTCTTAATGTAACCGGTTTTGCAATTTTTACATTTTGCCGCGTCGTCGTCTTTGCACAAGTCACAGTTCGTTGCAGTACAAGCTGAAGTAAAAATAAACTTGTATTATAATACGTATAATGAAATTACGAAACGTAAACAAAAGAAGCACGCGTGATAGTTCGAAATAACCTGTTTGGATCGGGGTCCGCCGATTTTAAATCAATAACGCTATACAGTTCGCGTATACATTAAATTTATATCCCCGACTCCATAGTTTCGGGATCGTCACATGTTCATATCGGCGGCCACTACTATACAACATAGTTCATTAGATATACATATCCTTGGAATGTATACAACAGAATCAGGTATCATACAGATTAAACGTATCTTTCGTATTATTGAGATAAATTCGTGGTTCAGATTCTAAGTTTGTAAAGTAAACGAATGCACGCAACGCTACATCTTGTCACCTAATGTGCAAATTTTGAAGACGTGTGTATTTTTGAAGTTCTGCCTCTTCCACTGGAATCAAGGTTAGTGTGGTGGGAAGTGGCATCGATTGTGTAACAGAGAAAATCACACATTTTGACCTGAGTTAAAAACATGTATACGACATAATTAATAATATAAATGAATGTAGTGTATTTAAGTAAAACTACTTCAACAATCGAAAGGAGAAGGCCACGATGGTAACGTAATATACTGTGAACAAATTTAATGTGTTGAATAGTCTGAAAGAAAACACCAATGCGCTTCAACTCAACAGGTTCTGACATTAAAAGAGTCAAACGCTTTATGTAGATCTGGAAGAAAACCGCATATATTCATCACATTATATACGTGGACATTAATACAAGTGTAACTTGTTACGGTTAAAAATTGAAGTAGTCGTATTTGCCATTTTAATTTGTATTGTACTACTTCTAGTACGAGTGGTCGATTTCGTCCAATTTACCTTGACATGTTTCGTCGCTCTTCTTACTGTAACCGGTTTTGCAATTTTTACATTTTGCCGCGTCGTCGTCTTTGCACAAGTCACAGTTCGTTGCATTACAAGCTGAAGTAAAAATAAACTTGTATTATAATACGTATAATGAAATTACGAAACGTAAACAAAAGAAACACGCGTGATAGTTCGAAATAATCTGTTTGGATCGGGGTCCGCCGATTTTAAATCAATAACGCTATACAGTTCGCATATACATTAAATTTATATCCCCGACTCCATAGTTTCGGGATCGTCACATGTTCATATCGGCGGCCACTACTATACAACATAGTTCATTAGATATACATATCCTTGGAATGTTTACAACAGAATCAGGTATCATACAGATTAAACGTATCTTTCGTATTATTGAGATAAATTCGTGGTTCAGACTCTAAGTTTGTAAAGTAAACGAATGCACGCAACGCTACATCTTTTCACCTAATGTGCAAATTTTGAAGACGTGTGTACTTTTGAAGTTATGCCTCTTCCACTGGAATCAAGTTTAGTGTGGTGGGAAGTGGCATCGATTGTGTAACAGAGAAAATCACAGATTTTGACCTGAGTTAAAAACATGTATACGACATAATTAATATTATAAATGAATGTAGTGTATTTAAGTAAAACTACTTCAACAATCGAAAGGAGAAGGCCACGATGGTAACGTAATATACTGTGAACAAATTTAATGTGTTGAATAGTCTGAAAGAAAACACCAAAGCGCTTCAACTCAACAGGTTCTGACATTAAAAGAGTCAAACGCTTTATGTAGATCTGGAAGAAAACCGCATATATTCATCACATTATATACGTGGACATTAATACAAGTGTAACTTGTTACGGTTAAAAATTGAAGTAGTCGTATTTGCCATTTTAATTTTTATTGTACTACTTCTAGTACGAGTGGTCGATTTCGTCCAATTTACCTTGACATGTTTCGTCGCTCTTCTTACTGTAACCGGTTTTGCAATTTTTACATTTTGCCGCGTCGTCGTCTTTGCACAAGTCACAGTTCGTTGCATTACAAGCTGAAGTAAAAATAAACTTGTATTATAATACGTATAATGAAATTACGAAACGTAAACAAAAGAAACACGCGTGATAGTTCGAAATAATCTGTTTGGATCGGGGTCCGCCGATTTTAAATCAATAACGCTATACAGTTCGCATATACATTAAATTTATATCCCCGACTCCATAGTTTCGGGATCGTCACATGTTCATATCGGCGGCCACTACTATACAACATAGTTCATTAGATATACATATCCTTGGAATGTTTACAACAGAATCAGGTATCATACAGATTAAACGTATCTTTCGTATTATTGAGATAAATTCGTGGTTCAGACTCTAAGTTTGTAAAGTAAACGAATGCACGCAACGCTACATCTTTTCACCTAATGTGCAAATTTTGAAGACGTGTGTACTTTTGAAGTTCTGCCTCTTCCACTGGAATCAAGTTTAGTGTGGTGGGAAGTGGCATCGATTGTGTAACAGAGAAAATCACAGATTTTGACCTGAGTTAAAAACATGTATACGACATAATTAATATTATAAATGAATGTAGTGTATTTAAGTAAAACTACTTCAACAATCGAAAGGAGAAGGCCACGATGGTAACGTAATATACTGTGAACAAATTTAATGTGTTGAATAGTCTGAAAGAAAACACCAAAGCGCTTCAACTCAACAGGTTCTGACATTAAAAGAGTCAAACGCTTTATGTAGATCTGGAAGAAAACCGCATATATTCATCACATTATATACGTGGACATTAATACAAGTGTAACTTGTTACGGTTAAAAATTGAAGTAGTCGTATTTGCCATTTTAATTTTTATTGTACTACTTCTAGTACGAGTGGTCGATTTCGTCCAATTTACCTTGACATGTTTCGTCGCTCTTCTTACTGTAACCGGTTTTGCAATTTTTACATTTTGCCGCGTCGTCGTCTTTGCACAAGTCACAGTTCGTTGCATTACAAGCTGAAGTAAAAATAAACTTGTATTATAATACGTATAATGAAATTACGAAACGTAAACAAAAGAAACACGCGTGATAGTTCGAAATAATCTGTTTGGATCGGGGTCCGCCGATTTTAAATCAATAACGCTATACAGTTCGCATATACATTAAATTTATATCCCCGACTCCATAGTTTCGGGATCGTCACATGTTCATATCGGCGGCCACTACTATACAACATAGTTCATTAGATATACATATCCTTGGAATGTTTACAACAGAATCAGGTATCATACAGATTAAACGTATCTTTCGTATTATTGAGATAAATTCGTGGTTCAGACTCTAAGTTTGTAAAGTAAACGAATGCACGCAACGCTACATCTTTTCACCTAATGTACAAATTTTGAAGACGTGTGTACTTTTGAAGTTCTGCCTCTTCCACTGGAATCAAGTTTAGTGTGGTGGGAAGTGGCATCGATTGTGTAACAGAGAAAATCACAGATTTTGACCTGAGATAAAAACATGTATACGACATAATTAATATTATAAATGAATGTAGTGTATTTAAGTAAAACTACTTCAACAATCGAAAGGAGAAGGCCACGATGGTAACGTAATATACTGTGAATAAATTTAATGTGTTGAATAGTCTGAAAGAAAACACCAATGCGCTTCAACTCAACAGGTTCTGACATTAAAAGAGTCAAACGCTTTATGTAGATCTGGAAGAAAACCGCATATATTCATCACATTATATACGTGGACATTAATACAAGTGTAACTTGGTACGGTTAAAAATTGAAGTAGTCGTATTTGCCATTTTAATTTTTATTGTACTACTTCTAGTACGAGTGGTCGATTTCGTCCAATTTACCTTGACATGTTTCGTCGCTCTTCTTAATGTAGCCGGTTTTGCAATTTTCACACTTTGCCGCGTCGTCGTCTTTGCACAAGTCACAGTTCGTTGCATTGCATTCTGGAGTAAACATAGAGTTTTATTATAATACGAATACTGTAAGCACACTTTGTAAAATGTGAACCCAAGAATCACATAGAGATATTTTGAAGTAAATGTCTTTGGTACGGCCTGCGCTGATAATAACTCCACCACGCCGATTCAGTTTGCCAACGTGCTAAATTCATAGGTAAGACCCAAAATGTTCGCGAACTTCGCAGGTTCATAACGGCAGCAAAGGCAATATAGCATGAGTGATTATATCCGCAGTTTCTTAGAATGTTTAGACTGTAGATCAAACTGAATAAAAAAAATACTATAAAGGCAATTTTTGTGGTAATTCTTATTAATATGTATCTCAGATTATACACTTATTATGCAAACGATTGGATGCAACGACAACGAACGCTATATGTAACCACTGACTGCTCAGTTTTTCAAGACGACACGAATTTCTCATGTTTTGCCGCGTCCAATGGAAGCAATTTTATGTTAGTGTCAAGTTTCATCGGCAGTGTGTCAGAACTATTAAATCGTGCTTATATATATTTACAAATATATAAGACATCAATAACATCAGCGACTGAAGTGTATTGTCATATTGCTGCTATGGCAAGTGGAGAATGTATCACATAGTGGTCACACACTTTGTTTTGAGCCATCTACGTAACGTAATATACTGTGAACAAATTTAATGTGTTGAATACTCTGAAAGAAAACACCAATGCGCTTCAACTCAACAGGTTCTGACATTAAAAGAGTCAAACGCTTTATGTAGATCTGGAAGAAAACCGCATATATTCATTACATTATATACGTGGACATTAATACAAGTGTAACTTGGTATGGCTAAAAGTTGAAGTAGTCGTATATGCCATTTAAACTTTTATTGTACTACTTCTAGTACGAGTGGTCGATTTCGTCCAATTTACCTTGACATGTTTCGTCGCTCTTCTTAATGTAACCGGTTTTGCAATTTTTACATTTTGCCGCGTCGTCGTTTTTGCACAAGTCACAGTTCGTTGCAGTACAAGCTGAAGTAAAAATAAACTTGTATTATAATACGTATAATGAAATTACGAAACGTAAACAAAAGAAGCACGCGTGATAGTTCGAAATAACCTGTTTGGATCGGGATCCGCCGATTTTAAATCAATAACGCTATTCAGTTCGCCTATACATAAAATTTATATCCCCGACCTATAGTTTCGGGATCGTCACATGTTCATATCGGCGGCCACCACTATATAACATAGTTCATTAGATATACATATCCTTGGAATGTTTACAACAGAATCAGGTATCATACAGATTAAACGTATCTTTCGTATTATTGAGATAAATTCGTGGTTCAGACTCTAAGTTTGTAAAGTAAACGAATGCACGCAACGCTACATCTTTTCACCTAATGTGCAAATTTTGAAGACGTGTGTATTTTTGAAGTTCTGCCTCTTCCACTGGAATCAAGGTTAGTGTGGTGGGAAGTGGCATCGATTGTGTAACAGAGAAAATCACACATTTTGACCTGAGTTAAAAACATGTATACGACATAATTAATATTATAAATGAATGTAGTGTATTTAAGTAAAACTACTTCAACAATCGAAAGGAGAAGGCCACGATGGTAACGTAATATACTGTGAACAAATTTAATGTGTTGAATAGTCTGAAAGAAAACACCAATGCGCTTCAACTCAACAGGTTCTGACATTAAAAGAGTCAAACGCTTTATGTAGATCTGGAAGAAAACCGCATATATTCATTACATTATATACGTGGACATTAATACAAGTGTAACTTGGTATGGCTAAAAGTTGAAGTAGTCGTATATGCCATTTAAACTTTTATTGTACTACTTCTAGTACGAGTGGTCGATTTCGTCCAATTTACCTTGACATGTTTCGTCGCTCTTCTTAATGTAACCGGTTTTGCAATTTTTACATTTTGCCGCGTCGTCGTTTTTGCACAAGTCACAGTTCGTTGCAGTACAAGCTGAAGTAAAAATAAACTTGTATTATAATACGTATAATGAAATTACGAAACGTAAACAAAAGAAGCACGCGTGATAGTTCGAAATAACCTGTTTGGATCGGGATCCGCCGATTTTAAATCAATAACGCTATTCAGTTCGCCTATACATAAAATTTATATCCCCGACCTATAGTTTCGGGATCGTCACATGTTCATATCGGCGGCCACCACTATATAACATAGTTCATTAGATATACATATCCTTGGAATGTTTACAACAGAATCAGGTATCATACAGATTAAACGTATCTTTCGTATTATTGAGATAAATTCGTGGTTCAGACTCTAAGTTTGTAAAGTAAACGAATGCACGCAACGCTACATCTTTTCACCTAATGTGCAAATTTTGAAGACGTGTGTACTTTTGAAGTTCTGCCTCTTCCACTGGAATCAAGTTTAGTGTGGTGGGAAGTGGCATCGATTGTGTAACAGAGAAAATCACACATTTTGACCTGAGTTAAAAACATGTATACGACATAATTAATATTATAAATGAATGTAGTGTATTTAAGTAAAACTACTTCAACAATCGAAAGGAGAAGGCCACGATGGTAACGTAATATACTGTGAACAAATTTAATGTGTTGAATAGTCTGAAAGAAAACACCAATGCGCTTCAACTCAACAGGTTCTGACATTAAAAGAGTCAAATGCTTTATGTAGATCTGGAAGAAAACCGCATATATTCATCACATTATATACGTGGACATTAATATAAGTGTAACTTGGTACGGTTAAAAATTGAAGTAGTCGTATTTGCCATTTTAATTTTTATTGTACTATTTCTAGTACGAGTGGTCGATTTCGTCCAATTTACCTTGACATGTTTCGTCGCTCTTCTTAATGTAGCCGGTTTTGCAATTTTCACACTTTGTCGCGTCGTCGTCTTTGCACAAGTCACAGTTCGTTGCATTGCATTCTGGAGTAAACATAGAGTTTTATTATAATACGAATAATGTAAGCACACTTTGTAAAAAGTGAACCCAAGAATCACATAGAGATATTTTGAAGTAAATGTCTTTGGTACGGCATGCGCTGATAATAACTCCACCACGCCGATTCAGTTTGCCAACGTGCTAAATTCATAGGTTAGACCCAAAATGTTCGCGAACTTCGCAGGTTCATAACGGCAGCAAAGGCAATATAGCATGAGTGATTATATCCGCAGTTTCTTAGAATGTTTAGACTGTAGATCAAACTGAATAAAAAGTACTATAAAGGCAATTTTGGTGGTAATTCTTATTAATATGTATCTCAGATTATACACTTATTATGCAAACGATTGGATGCAACGACAACGAACGCTATATGTAACCACTGACTGCTCAGTTTTTCAAGACGACACGAATTTCTCATGTTTTACCGCGTCCAATGGAAGCAATTTTATGTTAGTGTCAAATTTCATCGGCAGTGTGTCAGAACTATTAAATCGTGCTTATATATATTTACAAATATATAAGACATCAATAACATCAGCGACTGAAGTGTATTGTCATATTGCTGCTATGGCAAGTGGAGAATGTATCACATAGTGGTCACACACTTTGTTTTGAGCCATCTACGTAACGTAATATACTGTGAACAAATTTAATGTGTTGAATAGTCTGAAAGAAAACTCCAATGCGCTTCAACTCAACAGGTTCTGACATTAAAAGAGTCAAACGCTTTATGTAGATCTGGAAGAAAACCGCATATATTCATTACATTATATACGTGGAAATTAATACAAGTGTAACTTGGTATGGCTAAAAATTGAAGAAGTCGTATTTGCCATTTTAATTTTTATTGTACTACTTCTAGTACGAGTGGTCGATTTCGTCCAATTTACCTTGACATGTTTCGTCGCTCTTCTTAATGTAGCCGGTTTTGCAATTTTCACACTTTGCCGCGTCGTGGTCTTTGCACAAGTCACAGTTCGTTGCATTGCATTCTGGAGTAAACATAGAGTTTTATTATAATACGAATAATGTAAGCACACTTTGTAAAAAGTGAACCCAAGAATCACATAGAGATATTTTGAAGTAAATGTCTTTGGTACGGCCTGCGCTGATAATAACTCCACCACGCCGATTCAGTTTGCCAACGTGCTAAATTCATAGGTAAGACCCAAAATGTTCGCGAACTTCGCAGGTTCATAACGGCAGCAAAGGCAATATAGAATGAGTGATTATATCCGCAGTTTCTTAGAATGTTTAGACTGTAGATCAAACTGAATAAAAAAATACTATAAAGGCAATTTTGGTGGTAATTCTTATTAATATGTATCTCAGATTATACACTTATTATGCAAACGATTGGATGCAACGACAACGAACGCTATATGTAACCACTGACTGCTCAGTTTTTCAAGACGACACGAATTTCTCATGTTTTGCCGCGTCCAATGGAAGCAATTTTATGTTAGTGTCAAGTTTCATCGGCAGTGTGTCAGAGCTATTAAATCGTGCTTATATATATATATATTTAGAAATATATAAGACATCAATACATATGACCTTACGTACCACCAGGTACCGCCCGGGGTCTGCCCCCAATGGTCATCATAATTCACATTGGCGGCCATATTGCACTGTGTTATATTGTACAACTTGTATTGATGCAGAAACTAGCAGGTTTCTGCTTTGTGCGCTGAAATGGTACGGTTATGTCGCTTAGTGCCAAAAGAGCGAAGCATGATAATGCAACTTCTTACATAACCTAAAAGTACAGTTTAACTTGTTTACAAATAGTCTTCCTGCGATCATGGAAAGGTAAATTTTAATAATTAGCATTTTCATTGGAAAGTACACATTTTGTTGTTGTCTACCCATAACTGCTGCCTTCCCATCGGTTGTTCAACCACGGTCGGCGAAAAACAGACACACCGGAGAATGTCGTTCTCGTACAGGTGCCGCTGCTGCATATATTACCGTTTCACTTGGTAAAATGACAAGTGTCAAAAACATGTATCAGTGAGTTCGTGTACATCTCCAGATGGTTGTATGTAAGCGTATGTAAAAAAAATTCTCAAGAAGAAATATCTACTTGCGGATTAACTTGAAGATCGCGCCTTTTTGTGTTTATGGTTCTGAATTTCTTTATGTCATATCCTCCAGACAGACACAAGCAAGTGAAGGTTAGGGATTGTCTGTCATCTGCATTCCCCCTATATCACGTGGTGTTCTACAGGGGCCTGTCCACACAGCTTCACATTTTTGAAGCTCATTACATCTTACCTCAGCTCAGAAATTTCCCTGTGGATGACACAATAAAGGTAAATGCTGATAAAAAAGAGTTTCTTATTAGTGGCACACAAAGGCAGCGTGAAACAATCCAGAGAAACATACTCATGTCCTTAGTCGTTATGCTACACTTTCAATTTCATCAGGAAACCTAACAGTTTTCTTCGATGACAATTTCAAAGTCAGACAGCATGGGTTTATTTCTCAAACTTTTACAAAACATGTTTTATTACCCTACAAGTGTTTATATAAAAATCGTTAATACACGTTTATGCAACATATATAAACATAAGACTATCTGTAAAAAACCTCTGTCTGTCCGGCAAACATTTCGAATATGTAGTACAGAAGAAAACATGGCACTAGTGCCATATGTCACCAGTCCGTCCTTTAAAAACTACTACTGTGTGTCTTAGTGGAATTCCCTTAAAAATCCTTGAAACTATAACGACGTTTCAGTAGAAACGATGACGTCAGTTTCACACCAGCGCAGATGTCCGCGAGTGTAAATTCCCTCGCCATAAACGGATATCATATAGTGTGGTTATTCTGATACCAGTATCTTGTTTTATGAAAAATAGATAATTGCATCGTGATGTTAAATAACCAGTGCTGGCGGTAGTCTTTTTGTTTTGCGACCTGTAACACGCGATACATTCGTGAGACAGACTATAATGCGGGTAGCGGAGATGCAACTCCTACAGCGAATACGACGTACACTGGTAACGACTATATTAATGAGAAGAATAACAAGCTTGATGATATCAATATAAAAATGATGTGTTGATAATGATAGAGACGACAACGACTAATGTGACGAAGATGGTTATCATCATAACGATCATCGTCGTCATCATCATCGCCACCACGATTTTGGCGTCAGTCATAACAATCATTAGGATTTCTCAAAGCAGCGGCGTAGTTTTGTATCTATTTGCTGAAGTCTAATTTGAAACGTGTTGATTCCCGTAGTCACTTCCTTGCGTAAGTGTATCTGTGTAACCAATACACGGCTTCAAATGCACGTGATCTGCCTTTCGCTTCCTTAAACCACGATGTACATAGCACATACATCGTTGAAAGAACATTTTGTACATACTCTTCATGTGATACATAACATGATATAATATCACCAATAAATTATCTTGGAAGTCCTGCACTGCCAAGACTACAGAAGTTGAATGCGTGCTGTAATGGATTGTGTGTGTTTCAGGGGTGACTGATGTGTCAGTCCCGTTCTTAGTCGCCATGTCCATTGGGTTCTCGGTAGTTGCCATGCCTGGTTCTGACTCAGGTGTTACATGTTTGGTCGTTGGCTTTGTTGTTTTGGTCGCGGGGGTTGTTGTTTTGATCGCGGGGGTTGTTGTTTTGGACGCGGGGGTTGTTGTTTTGGACGCGGGGGTTGTTCCTTTGGTCGTGGGTATTGTGGCTTTGGTCGTTGTAGTCGTCAGCTTTGTTGTCGTCGTCGTTGTTGTTGGTTTGGCAGTCGTCGTCGTTGTTGTCGTCGTTGTCGTCGTTGTCGTCGTAGTTGGTGTAGTCGTCACCTCTCATACGACACGACAAACAGAGCATCAGAAAATGTGCTTAGAAAAGGTGTTGCGTTGCACACGTGAAATGTCAAATGCATCTATTTACAGTGTGTTTGGATCACGTAACACCTTGGTATATATTCTCGAAATAATACTACAACGCCTTTCATAACACAAAAGTAATACAACATTATCGCCGTATGATGGACTCCAAAAGTACTGATCACATATATTAACAGCAGGCCACGTTACCAAGAATAACTAATCAGTACAGATTGATAAAGGTAATCAACACAAATGAATGTGGAATGCGTTGTTTGAACTGAATCGCAAATTCAGGCCGGCAGATCCGTTGAATAGTGATGTGTGAAGGATCATTCCTACAAATAAAAAATTATACATCACGCTAAACTTAATCTCCAAATTCATACCTGTCCGGCACATGAATCCATGACGTTCATCACATTTCTTGTCTCTCCATTTGTATCCGCCACTACCAACATTTTTGTCAATGACGACACAGTCGCCTGAAGCCGCATTCGGTTGGTCGGAAGCCCAATTTGCGTATACCATATCAGCTCCTGAAGCAAAATAACCGAATATCTCAAAATTATCCCTCTCCAATGTGACAATAGTTTACGAAATTTGAATACCACCACTATCTAACTACTAAGAGAACAGCGGGGGTAATGCGTTTATACGTGTAGCTCTAGTTCATTTACTGGCTTAAATATATATAAAACAATTTATTTTGTTTACTTGAAATTCGTGTTTTCCTCACTATATAATGGTTTTGCTGATACACTACTGCGTTCAACACATAGAGCAATACATGAAGACATTTAACAATGATCGGTTACAATTTATTTCTAATTGTATTACAAATCACGTAGTGGTATTTCTAATATCGCAAATGATTTGGCAATATATAAACCAAGATGTACATAAGTAAGCAATACATAAACATACCAAAACAGCACTGGCGGATCTCGTTGCAGAATACATTGAACAACCATAGTACAGTTTAGGGCAATAACATTATTTTAAGTGCACAAACGCACCGTGACTTTTCTTTGCCTGTCAAATATCAGACACCTTACCACCACCTACGGTCAGATTAACTTTCATGTCGTTGTTTGCTTACGCTTCAACTTCCTACAGAAACAACCTAACCACTCAGCATGTCTGTATATTTTACGATGTTTAATTTGACAAATATCAACCTACCATTCAGCCACTGCCAGCGTTCTCTGGTGCCACCTATCCACCATCTTTCAACGTTGGTATCCAACTGGTTCGAATTCTTTTCTTTCAAAAAGTCGTAAAGTTCCGTTGTGTCAATCTTCAAACAGAGATGTCACAACAGTGTTTTTTAAATGGAAAAATGTAATATCCTAAGTAAAACTACTCTCTTTGTTGACAAAAAAAGCTGCACATGATATTATAGCTATACATAAAATACTTCCCGTTGCAATCCAAAGCATTGAGTTCGGCCAATATATTTCAATGATAAATTTACTAACAAAACAATTTCGTTACACGCCTGTATCTGGATGCAAAACATGTTCAAACAACGTGCCCAACAACTACGCCATGAACTAAACCAGTTGAGGAATAACGTGGATATTAACCGGGGAATAGCGACTTTCATTTTTTTTAATAATGACAAATATTATCGATAGAAACCAAATATATATTTAACTCGTGACATAAATTGCTATTTAAAATAAATACGTTTGAACCAAATTACACATGTAGTTATATTACCTCAAAGATATGAGCATTCAAACTGCTACCATCAATAACGTAGATATAGGAACAAAGTTAGTCGTGTAGATATAAACATGTTGGGTGTTAATTAAATAAAACAACACATGATGGAGGAGAACAATTGTGGATGCAAACAATTAGGAGTTAGGATGTGTACATTGAGCATAGGAAATTAATAGTCGACAGCAACCAACGACGGGATGCGGTCGTAATGTCCGCACTGATATGAGGAGGAAGGAATAATGGAGGCTTAGGATTGCCTGAATCTATCATACTGACTATGGCACATGTATCAACTGCCTGAACATATTGGCGGCGAATACAACATGTTTGTCCTACCTGCAGTAGATCTCCACCACTTTTCAGACACTCTTCTCGGGCTTTGAACCACGACACGCTATTTGAATGCTGGATATAGCATTTTCCCGCGTGCGTTTGACAGCCGTTCTTCGAGGAACCTTCGTTGAAGAAAGCAGAGAATACCAAAATCAAAACAATTTGTATATAAAAAGGGAATTTCAACAATAAAATAAAATAAAGCAAGTTTTGCAAAACACTGTGGTTGTAAAAAATAAATATGCAGTGCCTGTAAAAATTAAAGGCATTTTTTTAATAGGTGGTCAGTACTACTTCCAAGTTTAGAAAAATGTTTTGAATTGTTTAATAGACAAACGTTCTACGTAGATACAAAACATTGAAAATTCGACACCTGAATTATTATATAACTAGAAAGATTGTTTGTAATATATACAAAGAAAATTATGACCTGGCAGTTGCATGTGTCGCAAAATGTGATTAATTAGTCGACATTACTGTATTCGCAAATGTATCCGTGTTTGGTGGACCCAGGTTGGCACGATTCGTCTCCCCACTTGTAAGGATCGCCTTTGTGCAGAACCAAACATGGCTGATAGCCACCGTAGTTATTTGGTTGTTGGTATTTCCAGCCATTAGGTCCAGCACCTGAATAAAATGAAATAATGCTTTCGAATCAATGGTGATCAACAGAATCGCTGAACAATAACAGGAACAGTACAATCGGATCACAACAGCGCAGGAGGACTGCGTTTTATGAGACTACGCCTCGGTTGTTACCGCTTGTTACGGACGCGCGGCATAATAACAAGGGCAGATTACTTATAATACGGATCATTATTTGGTCTGTTAAAATTTATGCAATTGCAGAATTCGATAAGAGGTGTGACACTTTCATTATTCCTTGTCATGTACAGCCAGTCGGTATCTCCCTTTGGATTCATGTAGTGTATTCCTGGCCAAAATAGTTCCGCGTCTTGGAAGGTAACGAAAACCTATTTTGTCAAAATAGATGCTTTAACACTGTGTCTGCTTCCGTGTCATCCATACTCATTGTGACTAACGCATCACCTGCTTGTGGATGTAAGTACTGACTTTCTGATCAAACCACTTGCCCACAACGTAAAGTCATTTTTAGTCAAAGTTGGACATTCTGGTTAGAAACTTAATACCAGTATCTATACCTGACTCTGTCGTAAAGTCAATGGAAAAGACATTCGGAAGAAAACCAATGCCGTTTGTCTAAATGTTATTTCATTGTGCATATCTTAACAAAATAGGCACTCTGGAGTTACGATCTTACAACCGGTAAAGGGGTGCTAGTACGGCTTAAGTTCAAATACAAATAAAACTGTTCAGACTATCTCAATAATTTGGTTAATGTGCTGATTATTTATTGGCATTTTACACAATGTGTCCAAACAACGTGTCAGCTGTAATTAATAATTTCGTGTATGCTTGAATCACCATGTGGAAACCAGCCCTAAGAGTACGTGGATTCATATAAGATCGATAATTAATACGATATGATATGTAATTAATGTATTGTTCTATGTCGTGTCTAGTGGGATTATTTTTCACAAATACGTTAGCGATGAAACAAGCAGTATTGAATTGAGTTCACTCTGCCGACTGTCGCCCCCGTAACACAAATGTAACGGTATTCAGACTCACTCTCCACGCTGTAGATTCGTATTGTGTCTGATGTCCCGCATTTCTGGTTACTGTCTGATGGACATGTTTCGTCGCAGCCGTTGCTTACGTAGTTGTCCGCGGTGTATTTATCTCCACAATAACATACGACGTTACCTCCCTCCTGTCAAATAAAACAAAATTGTGGCCAAACGTGAGAAAACATTATATAATGCCAAACTTGAGCTTTCTCGGCCAAATAATATTACTTGTGCACAACGACCATTCGACTAACATCACGCTAACGTTGTCAAAACAGCAATATATCATCCCAATTGTTAAACCTACAATATGAAACTAACTGGACTCGAACAATAAAATTTGAGAAATACACTATAGGTATCCGTTGACATGGATACATAAAGTATCGCTTCGTCATACAAAGGTAGCAAGAAATCTGCTGTATTTCGGACATCGACAGTGGTTTGTCCAAGTCCCGTAGATTCTCACCACTTGCAATACATTTTTCGGTTTAGTGTCATATACGTCTGTGTCACGAATATTCTCTTGAACATTTCTCAAGAATATCCTCTCATATATTTGATTATTGATATAATCTCCAAACGTTTAAGAGTTGTGTGAAGTTTTAGGCGGAAGTGAAATAAGTTATTAGAGTCTGATATCCCAATAAAACTACTGTTCAAGATGGACGGATTTGTCCATAATTTAGAGCTACTTGGAATTTTTACTATTTTAAGTAGCCAATGGAGATATTTCGTTCTGAATTTGATGTATAGTTTCAACAACGATATGTGTCAGTGTTTGCAGTCTTCAGCACAGCGTCAAAGAAAAGAGGATGGACTTGGAAATGCTGTTGACAAATAGTAGACGCGTAGTTCTTTCACTCCAACTAAGGGAGTTTGTGCCCAGATATAGCAGACTGACAAGCAATGATATATAGCCAAGACATTTCTGTTTTATTGGAGCAAACTATCTTCACTAAACCAATTTTTTGCGTTTTGTGTAGGGATAGATAGTTAAACATGCACTGCATTTTGCAATCACATATTGTTGGTCATAGTGCCACAAGAAATTATACTGTGATCAGATGTGTGTGTGTGTGTGTGTGTGTGTGTGTGTGTGTGTGTGTGTGTGTGTGTGTGTGTGTGTGTGTGTGTGTGTGTGTGTGTGTGTGTGTGTGCGTGCGTGCGTGTTTTCATGCGTGTGTGCGTGGGTGCGTGTAAAAGAACGTACGGGAACTTGCAGTGCTAATGAGTTTCGAGGCTTCATGATTACTGTTTGACGAGTCATTGAAAATAAACAAAGGAAACAATGTATTTACCCGCTTCACGCCAGCGTAATTGTGGGCGCGGCATTCGGCGATACAAGAATCTGGCGTGTTGTCAGCCTTCGATGAGATCCTTATATTAAGTCCTGCGTTGTTGTTATGGCTAAAACAGCCCTGGTATTTCAGGTTTTTGCCACCTGGAATAACAAATTGAAAGGAAACCACCTGAACTTGGTAGAGGAAAAAAAAGAACAAGTTGTCGGCTTTAGATATTGCACAGGATTACCACCTGGACAATGGGGTATATGAATTATCATTGCTTTCTATCATTTCAACATTTGACCCGTGTCTAAAGCAGTTTGAATTTCAACATAGCAAACTTCCATCGGCCAATGAGGGATCGCAGCTACTCACTGTTTGAGCCGCCACCATGACATCAAACAAATCAACTATAATACACGTAAATAGCCACGTATTCAAACATTCTCGTTGGTGTAATTATATACCACATATCTGACATCTTCTTCCCCGCGGATCCTTGTGAGGTGGGTTCCACATCAACCGGTACGTATTGCCATTTTCATTATCCTTATCCGCATCTTCTGCAAAAGTCCTCCGCTCTCGGGTGTTCGTTCCTGCCGTTCGTTCGTTCCTGTCTTTCTTTTCATTTTCTTAACAACAATTTAACTTTTTCCTGTTTTCGTGCTGTCTTTGTACGTTTCAGCTCACTCATTCTCTGTAGATATCCTGCTTTTCTCAGTTTGCTCTCAACTACTTTCAAATAAGGTATTTCTTTATGCGCCTATCTCCTAAACTCAAACTGCTTCTTCTTTCAGTTCCTTATTTTCCTTTCATCAGGTTCGTTTCACATTCTTTGGACCCAGACAGAAGTTTTCCAACATATCTCACCCTGGGGTATTATTGCAATTGCTGGAGATCATGAGTCCACATTAACCCCCTGCGTTGCATTGTTTAATTCCTTTGCGTAGACGCCAGGTTGAACGTAACCACTGCTTGTTTGGAGTATTTTCAGACACAGAACATGAGGAGAAATTAATACTGCCCAAGTTTCAGGATACGTTTGCCGGTCTTCTTGATCTACGGCACTATTTCTCTGGAGATACGTAATAATATAATTTTATACTGAATTTCTTCGGTGACACACAAACACGTATTCAATTAGCACATATTACTGAAAATACATCGTGTGTAGGGCCTACAGTGAAAAGGCAGTTAAGTTACAATGATGTTATATATATTAATATATATATATATATATATACTATGCTTTCGCCCCAGTGTTGTAAATCAGTTACTGAACATAGAACATAAGTGCTTGTAAGAGACACTTTTTAACCGGAAATAAAAAGCAAAGCGTATTGTTTATGATATAGATATACATATTATGTATATATAATATTATATATATTTATATCTACATATATATATATATATATATATACATATTATGTATATATAATATTATATACACACATATATATATGTATATAATAATTATATAATATTATATATACATAATATGTATATATATATATACATAATATGTATATATATATATATATATATATGTGGATATATATATATATATATCATATTATATATACATAATATGTATATCTATATCATAAGCAATACGCTTTGCTTTT